>VYZQ01033733.1:0-31927 GCA_013400655.1 Mystacornis crossleyi | reverse complement strand
CATGAAAATGAGAAAAATATTTTCGTTTCCCATATGCAATGTATAGCTTTATGCTACAATTCATACTTGGCCTCATTATTTCTGAATTGAGAACACTTTCATTCTAAAGCAAATAACTGTGAGTAATAATAAACTAGTAACTGCACAAACAAATAAAGATTAATCAATACTGTAGACTTTGGAGTCGAGGATTGTTCCTTCCTTTGTGTTTGGACAATGCCTGGCACAATGGGATTCCAGACCTAATTGTAGCCTTGGGGCACAATTGCTAGGGCAGTAAAACCAGCCATGTTTTCTTGCAGTGATCATCCCATTCTGAGCCCCACATTTCTTTCCAACATTTTAGAAAGAAAAAGAAAAGGCAAGAATTTAAATTTATTGCCTGCTAAGAAAATGTCGTGTGACTTTTGGCTGGCTCCTGCCTCCCCTTGGAGCAGACTTGTAGAGAAACTCAATTCTGGTCACCGACACACGCAGAAAAATAGCAGTGGAACATTCAGGTTGAAAGCCCAAATTTATCTATGGTGTAATTGCACTGTCTTCCTGAGCTTTCTGCTTATACCTGCCCAATGGGATGCAAATACTTCCGTGTTTTTGCCTGGCATCACTCAGTTCTTGAACTGGATTTCAAAAATGGCATTGTGCTGGTGCTGCCATTATTGGTCTTTGTGGTGATGACACCTTTCTGGTGCTTGTGAGATAATGCCCTCCTAATGCCAGGCACAGGTCAGCTCAGTCATCAGGCAGGGGAAAAGGCAGAAGCTCCTTCTAGGAGAAATCAGTTTCCTCCCCATTCCCTCTCTCCAAGTACAGAGTTAGTTTTTTGACATGCAAAAACTTGGGACCAAAATCCAGCATGAGCAAAAATCATTGTTCATGCAAAATTATGACAGTAACTTTTACAGTCCATTTGAAAAAAAGGAATATTTACCGCATCTGCAGATGCCAGAGCCTAAAAACCAGGAATCATAAATGGGCTTTCCAGCAAGGAGGTCCACAGGCTGCTGCAGCTGACACCTCCAGCTTCTTTTAGGTCAAGCACATCTACGTTCATTCCACACTTCTGACAACCACTCCTTTTTCAAAGCTGACTCAGTATATATTGGGATAACCCGGGTGAGACAGACAAATCTATCATTTCTAGACCAATTTGTCTGCTCTGTGATCAAAGATATTTAGATGTCATTATGACTTTGGAACATTATTATTTTTGATACAAGATAAATGTCACAGATACCAAGCTGCTGGATGATTTAATGGTTAAATTCAATTTTTTTTTTCATCTCCACCCATTCCACAAGATTTTTGGATTGCCTCCAAGCTGAGTTCATTCCAAAGTGTTCCCTCATTTTAGTTCTGTCCTTCTACAGAGGACTGTACATCCCAAACCTAACAGAGGATTTGGCAAAAATCGCTCTCCTTGTTTAACATACTTGCAGAAACTATAGGCTCTGACTACATACAGTGTGTTTATGCAAACATATTTTATAGAGGAACTTGAAAACATTAATGTATTTTCTCTTTGTCAGTCCCATTCTGGTGCTTTTCTTGATACATTTCATGCTGTTTTATAAACAATAATATGAATTATCTGGTTTTCTCTCTTTTCCACTGGAAAAAAAGAAAAGGGTTATATTTGACCTAATGTGTTTTCATCAAGGTCAATGACTAAGAGTTACCCATTACCTGACAAATTAATTGTCTGGAAAGTAATCCTGATCCCCATCTTGTCCCCTTACACTGCACCAGAATGGAGGGGCTTCTCTCATCCCATCAGCAATCAGCAGGTTTGAGATAATACCACACAGTATTTTGCAAAAGAAAAATATCACACTATATAAAGCTATTTTTGCTTTGGAGCTTTTATTGGTCTGTAAAATATTTTTACATTTATTACACTTTTAATGAGAACTCCTAGAACCAAGACTGGTGTAAATAATGAAAACAATACTAGTAAATGTCCCCATAAACCTCGCACTGAGCCTTTGATGCTAATTTGCAGGCCTGGCATCCCTTTCCTCCTCCCACCACCTTCTGCAGCGGGGCATTGGCCCAAATCAATACACGATATCCAACAGGAAAGGCATCCTGCAGGTTTGCTGCTCCCTGCACAGAGCTGCCATAGGTCTGGGAGAGAAGAAAAACCCAGGCTCACCAGGGACCAGCACTGCTATCTCTGCACCCCTCAGTCACATCAGCTGCAGTATCACTGAATCCCAAGCAGCTCTGGAGTCATGGACCACTGGTCCCTGTGGTGTTGGACAAAGTGCTCTCCTTGTTCTAGGAAGTTGTGTGTCACTTGCTGAGTCATTTAATTAAGATCCTTAGACAAGTCAGAAAATCTTGGAAGCACCTTTACAATTCCCAGATGCTTGGCAGCAGCCTTTACAAATCCCAGCATTTCTAGCTTAGATGACATCACCCAGTGCCCAGGGGAATGTGGTGAAACTGGTCCCTGATTCTCTCTCTCCCTCTGACACACTGATTTCCTTATGTAGGTAGGACCTGGAGACAGCACCATAAACCTGTTCAAGGGTCCATTTTGGCAGCAAAATTCAAGCTCACAGCTAGTGCACTCACGAAATGCAAGAGGTGATTGTCCTGCACCACCTTCCATCTCAGGCTACAGGTGCTTCTCCAAACACCTGTAAATTAACTGAGTCCCATCACACTCCAAGATCGTGATGCACAGGACAGAAAGAGAGCAGAGTCGGGTTGTGGATCGAGCCCAGAAAACACCTTGAATTACCAGGACACAGGGCTGGACAGTGAACTGACTTCCAGTTCTGTGCTCAAACCCCCTGACCTCCTTTATTCTCTCCTACAAGGCTGACCACGGCATTGCTGTATTTTGGGTTCCATCCAATAGGCAAAAGCACAAAGCCTGCTGATGGAACACAGATCAGCACTCCATGGCAGCACATGATGCACAGTGTGTTGCTGCACCCCGGCAGCAGCGTGGGCTGCAGTGCTGCACAGAGCTTTTGGTGATTTGTTTCCTGTCTCGGGCACTTTCCAGCTGGGTTTTACACTGAACTGTGGACCTTCCCTTCAGCACCTCCAACTCAGCACACATGGATTAATTATGACACATGGGCTGATGGCTTCAAAAACAAAAAAATCACAACTCAGGAGGCTGTGTTCCCTTTTCCCACCATGGGACATTCCTCCTGAAGCCAGGAAGAAATCCAGGACTGCTGCAGCTTTTTTCTCCAGCCCTGACTGCCAGGCTGATGCTGTTCACAGATGGTTAGAAATGGCTGGCTACATGCAACTGGGACTCAAATTCCAGTTCCTACCAGAACTATCAATTCTGCGCACTATCAGTTACAAATAGCACGTTGGTTTTTCCTTTGCTATTTAATCCTCTCAATTCCAGGGCCAGATCCCATAAAAATTCCTTCCAGTATCTGCATCACAGAAACACACCCAAACCTTAACAAATCACTTTCTGCAGGGCTTACCAGCCCTGCCTGCTGCAGAGGGCTGTGCTTGCCCCAGGTTGGGTCAGTATATCTTTTCTCTTCCCAGGTTTCTTACGACATTTCAGTTGGAGTTCTCCCTTCTCAGTTCCCATCCGAAAACACTTTGTGCCAGTACAATGCTCTTTCAACTTTAATCGATGCATCCCACCCACAGCTGCATTTCACTAGGAAAAGAAGATAAAAGAGCTTTGGGTTAGAGTAAATTCGTATTTCAGGTTTTCTTTGGGATCCTCCTAAGCAGGAACAATCCTTTCAAAAATCATATTTCTTAGCTGAAACTAATGACTATTCAATCATGAACTTTGCAAAATGTTGTGTAAGAAAGGAAATAGTAAAAAGTTATGATAATGCACCATGATAAGTCATATTATCTGAAAAAAAAACAAACACAGAGAAGAGTTTTGAGTACACAGCCATTGAATATGGTGTTTCACAGACTCTGTGAAATGGAGGAAAAGGAGAAAAACCATCAGTGTCCATGAGGGTGACTCAGGACATAAGATGAGCAACATGTGGCATTGTGACATTCCCCACATGCAAACTGAAGATGCCACTGAGCCCCGAGGAGCACTGCCCTTACAAAACATTTCATTGAGGCTTCTCATCACACAAACACCCCACCTGATGGTCCTCCCACCTTCACAATTGGGGGAAACAACCTCTTTATACCAAGTTAAAAACCCTTGCATTAGTTTTTTTGTAGTGCAAAAATATCCTTCGGTATCATTTTCCTAAACGTTGACGGGGAAGGCGGCATTCCCGCAAACCAAGACATGAGGCATAAAAATGCAAAGGGGTTTCACGTTGCCTGGCCCAAACCCAGCCAGAGTGGGCCAGCAGCAAGGATAGAGCCTTTCCCTCACCAGATGTGTCCAATAAGGGGCAACCTAAAACTCAGCCCTGGTGGGATCCAACTTCACCCTTAAGCAGCGGCAATGTTAACCATCATGCTCGGCTTCTCCAATGGGAATGCCGCTGCTCTTGCCACATAAATCAAACCCGGCTGAGAGATCAAAACCTTCAGCAGAACCAGATGGCTGACAGTGCACGTGCTCACCATGCAGGCAGCCCTTGTGCAGCTCCTGCAGCAGTGGAGATGCAAGAAAAATTTTTTATTCCTGCAGCCTCCCCAAGTTTGTGCTGTCTGTATGGACAGGAAAGCTGCTACAGGGAAGAAATTGCATGTGCCAGTCAACAAGGTAAAAGCGTGCAGTGCAAGCACAGAGGGATGCACAGGACCTGTGAATATCTGCAGTAACAGCCCAGAAATATCCTTTCCTTTTCATGTTTCCAGCAGGAAAGATCCTCAAGGAGGGCATTGGCACTGGATCCCACAGCACGCCTCTGTCCATGGCACTTTTAAGAAGTCGCTGGCTAAACCTCCAAGTTATGTGGGACTGGGAAAAAGCTGGTATCTTCAAGGACATTCACATTCCTAATTCCCAGGCTTGGTGCCTATGTCATACAGCCTGGAAATCTGTCCCACACATGTCTAAGAAAAGAGCTGTGACATCGTGGAATGTGGAAAACTAATCAACGTAAAAGCAATAAATGAGACAGGTAACCTAAGCATACAAACCAGCAGGTAGCTTCTAGATGGCAGATTTAATGTATGACATTTCCTCGACCTGGCAAGGGCCAGTGGCACCCAGCAAAGGTACAATCAGCTGGAGAGGCCTGTCTGTGCACTGCGCCTGGTGCTGTGCCACCCCTGCCCCCTTCACAGCATGTGTGAGGTTGGTCCTCAGCAGGGGTCATGCACCCTGGAAAAAGCACCTTTGAGAGAATGACACCAAGACACATAACCTGCTCCTCCCTTCACTGGATGTCTCTTTCTTTTGATTGTGATCCATAGAAAGGAACAAGCAAGGGCTTGCTGCTGACACGGTGATGGATGGCTCCTGGCAGAGGCTGCTGCAAGGGATGAGTGACAGCCTCCCAGGACAGAGAGCTCATGGCAAACAGCCCAGTCTGCCAAGCTCCACTGCTAAAGAGGTGGAGCTGCACTGCACAGTGGGGACCACTCACAGGCAGTTGGATTTCAGCAGTCTGAGGCCACTGGAAAAATACTTTCTGGGAAAGGAAAGATGTATGGAGAGCTTCAGCTATGCCTCTGCTCAGAGCAGCCACCAGCAGGGACACGGGTGCATCACACAGCAGGATCTTATCAAGGGAGGTGACAAGCAGGCTCACATAATCCATGGTTGCTCTCCAAAGATGGGTTGCAGGGGCTCACAATCCTTTGTGATTGCTTTGAAGCATCATCAGTGTCTAGTTCACTATGTGCCAAACACTGTGAGGCCTTTTTTAAAATAAATATAAACATGATCGTTAAGGAATAGGCAAGTATTCACAGAGAGCTTGGGGATGGCATTGATTTACTAACAGTTGAAATTTCTATTCAGATTGATTTCCATTAAACATGCCAAAGGGTATGGAGGGTTTATGGTTTTTTCCTAAAAATAAGATCTCTGTGTCATGCAAGATCTAAAAACTCACGAAAAAAAGGAACATTTATGCTTCAAAGTTATTTACTTCACATTTCATTTCAAAGCTCTTTAACCTGTTATACACAGGAACTGCTTCAAACATTATTTCTTTTTTACCACTTTCTTCAGAAGGCTGTTTTAGCAAAGCAAAGAACATTTTAAGAATGAGGGATCTTTTCTAACTCTTAGGTGATACTAAAAAGAAAATAGAATAAATTGACCCATATTCTTTTCCTCATCCCACATGTGAGCAAAGAACTTGTACAGGAGGCCCCAGAATCCAGCTCACACCTGTCTTCTGGAAGAGCATCTCACTTATTTACCCACTTTCTATACTTCAACCACAGCAAAACAAAACCAGAATTTCCATACAAAGCACTCTACAGTCCTGGAGAGCTGATGCCTGCTCAGGAGAAAAATAAGTAATTAATAAATAAAGCTTTTTTTTTTTTTTAAAGCACATCCTAAATCTGCCATTTCCATAGGTCTTTGGACTTGGTGAGTCATTCTTACATTGCAATGCCAAGGGTAACAAGCTGCAAAGTTTGGGACAGGGCTTGGAGAGATTAAAACCAGTAGCAGTTTCACCAAATGCAGTGGGGTACCAAGACCGAAGGATAAATTTTGCCAAAGGAATGTTGCCTCACCTGCAAAATGCCATTCCAGTCCTCACCAGCAAGCCAGGAAATGACATCTGGAATAGGGCAGCAGCACCACTCTCCCTTGCTTCCCAACAGAGCTGCACAGGAGCGAGCCTGGTCCTTGGGGCTCACATCCCAAGTGCTGGTGGCTTTTTTCCGTCTGGGAAAGAGCAGATTTTTTCTTGATTCTGGAGCACGGAGTACATGCATTTTCCCAGCCGCCACCAGAGCCTAAGCCTTGAACATGGAACACCCATGGTTCAACAGCTCTGTAAAACATTCATTTAGAGGAAGAAGGTTGTTTCTGGAATAGAAATCCTTTCTCATGTCTTACCTCATTATTCAAAAAAGATTTTTGATTCATGCTTAATTCAACACTGCCAGCACTTCCCCAAAGCCCCATTATCTCCAGGTCCCACTCTTTAGTGCAGCTATTGCAGGCTAAAAACCCAAGCCCTGCCCCAGCAGCTTTTTTTCTCAGCTGTTTTGCAAACATTTGCCATACATCATTCATTACACTTACAACAACCGTGCATGCTCGTTTCTTAAACCACTGTCAAAGTCATCTGCAGGGGAACTCCAGGCAGGCAGGTACGGGGATACAGAGCTTCCTGCTTGTCTAGAATTCTTCAGTGACTTTTCACTCTTAATTCCCATCCATTGCACCTTGCCCTCAATTTTCAGGAACAGTCTTTGCTCTGAGACATGTTGAATATCCATATGGTACAAATATACTTAGTGGAAAACCATAACACAGTTACCAACACCATCACTTCAGAAGGACACTGCCAACTTGGTAAGATCGTAAGATCCCATTACAGCATTAAACACAGATAGCTCCTCTACAGCAGGAAAGGAAGAGAAAATGGGTAGAAACCAAGTCATTTAATTGAAAATGCATAATCTGATTGAAAAAATCTGTTTCTGCATCAGCTCTTTGGGCAGGGATTAAGTTAATGAAAAGAAGGTTCCCAGAGTACATGTGTGACTCTTTAGGAGACAGTAATCAAGCCAGGGTGCATTTCCTGGGGATTGGGAGCCAGCTGAGAGGAGCTGTCATGCCTCGGGTCATTAAGTGCAGCCAGCCAGTTATGGACTGCACCGGTGCCACTACTGCCAATATCCCCCAGCAGAAAAAAGAACCCTGTCCAGCTCAAAGTGGGAGAAGCCTGAGGATTTTGCCCCTTCTGCACCATTTATGGAGCTCAGGGGATGTCAGGAACCTGTGTGCAAACCCGGGTGACAGAGCAAACCACTCCACTCATGTTTCTTGCAGTGTGTGGTGACAACACGGTTTGCAAAACTGGGGTTTTCACCAAATTAAGCAATTTGCCACACTGAAGAATCCATAGACATCCTTTTATTTCCCTGTAGCCACTGGAAAAGGGTGTTTGCTTTCACTGTCCTACAGCCAGAATGACGGGGTTTGTTCATCCCTGAGTTTGTTTCCTTAAAGAAGTGCCGTAAGAGCCTTCAGAAATGGTTAAGGAGAGGCAGCAACTGCTAATTTAACTATGCTTTTTTAGTAAATACCAGAGTAAATAGACATAAATGTACAGTGTTTAAATAGCAACAGCCCTAAGGCATAAGTAAATCATCTTTATCCTCTTTTAACTAAGTGGTTTCTGAGGGGTAGGGAGGGTTTTGCACATAAATATGTATCTTAACAAATATTCAGCAGAACCCTTTGAATTTATGTCCTGCTTATGCAAAGAGAAAAAAGAGTCTTCCAATTCCCAAGGCCTTCAGAGACAAAAGGAGAGGTGAGCACAAGGTTGCACTGTAGGAAATGTGCACTTGGCACAGAAAATAAATGTGCTCTCTGGTCCCAGCACGGGTCCCACTGAGACCAGGGACCTGACAGGGACACAGCATAGCGGGATGGCTCCTCACCACGGTGTATGAACTGTGCCCAATCTGCAGATGGTATCAGCAGTTGTACTCCTCATCTATCAGTGTGAAATCTAACATGATTCACAGCCCAAACATCACTCTTCAGGCTATAATTAAGCAGAAGTCTTGTTGCTGGTTTGAAATCTGATTTTAGGAAGGGGAGTGATGGGATGGGGGTTGGAGTCTCCAAGTGGCTTTGATGGGAGCATATTCGCACCACATAATCGCATCCCAAAACTGCAGGAGCAGCTTCTTAAACATCCAAGGCCATTTACACTGAGCCTTATTCATCTTTCACCGTGTTTGTATTTATCTTTAGAAAGCAAAATGATGTTTCACAAACAAATTTATAATGACTAATACTTAAGCAACTCATTTGATCCTGCAACATCCCCAAGCGTTTTTCTCACTCCCACCACTCCCAGTCCAGACTCCCAAGGCATGAAGAGGTGCAGTACCTACTGCAGTGCAGAGGGGTGCTGGTGCCACCCCGTGATCCAGCCCTAGATTTGGACATCTCTAACAGAAATATCTCTGCACCTCTAGAGGTTTTCACCAGCTCTTCAAAGTGTGTCTCTGCATTTCCTGCCCCTCCTTCCCCCCTCCCCCTCCTCAAGATTGTTGAGGAGATGGTGAGATTTTGAAGGATAAATGTTTTGAAGGAAAAACATCATGGGGATGTTAGGAAGAGGACAAAGGTCATCTAACACTGAGACTTATTTCTGCCCTGCAAAGAAGTAGTTGCCACATCTCTGTGGTTTCCTAGAGGGTGCACCATGTCTCACTTCTGCCAAAGTAAGGCCACTCTCATATGCATCCCGAGTCTAAGGACTCTGGTTTCTCTCTGCTTAAATTATCAAGCAGCACTAATGGCCAGGATGAGGGCAGGGAGATGTTAAACAGATGCTGAGCCCCCAGTGAACCCTGGTGCAGAGTGAAGCCCTAAAATGCACACGGTGCCAAGAATGAATGAATGAAGAAAACTTCTCAACAGAAGGAGTGATATGATATGAAGCCACATCAAGTCTAAAAGTCTTCACAAACATGAAGAGCAGATAGAAATTTAAAAATGTGGGTACAAACAAAAAGGAAGAGAGGTGAAAGGGATGTTTGTCTTGGGCAATCCCTGGCTCCAGGCCACTGTGTGTTTACCAGCCCTGTTGGATGCAGTCTCTAGACTTGTCCCACAAAATCAGCCTACAGCCCAGTGGCCTCTCAAAACTTCTGGCGTGAATTATCTGTCCTCCAGGAAATCCTGCTGATAAATCAGTCACTGGAACCCATTTTCTTTCTGGAGCTCAGTAATTGTTACAGTCTCTCCCTGTGCCAGTGAGGGCTGGGTTTCCCATTAGCATCTCAGTGAGCTGAAAGATGTGTAAACAGGTGTAGCTACAGAATTTCCTACTGGGTACACATCTGAGGAGGCTCCAAAGCATAAATTACTCTTTCTAAAATCAGTTTTAAATCACACCCACTTACAGACATCTCCTGCCCTTGATCATTGGTCCTAGGATGGCAATAGGAGTTTCACATATGGTTTGAGTGAAGCATGAGTCCTTCAATGGCTCCACATCCACCTGTTTCAGACTGTCATAGGTAAGTGCTTAAGCATTTCATTAACATTTTCCTTTTTTAATGTTAACCCAAGCCATGCTAAGTTTACACATGCATCTGGAAGTTTGCTGCAAAAATGCAACTTGCACCCAAACCTGACGCATTCCACAGGCAGAAGACTGTGAAGCTGGTGGGTGAGCAAGCCAGCTCTGAAATATTCCTCTTGAGAACAGGATGTTTTCTCCTATTTAAATGAAATGAGAACTCTGTGGAAGCATGATGTCCAGTTTTAAAGATCCAGCCCTAAATGTAGAGATTTGGAGTGTCATCATTCCCCTGTGAAACACACTCTGTTCAAGGATCTCAGCTGCATTCTAACTGAAGTCCTCCAAGGCCATATGCATGTTACTGCTTTTTCCTCATCAAAACAGAACTGCACCCTATCTCATTTATTTTGCGAGCTGGGAGGGTCCTTGTTATTTCACAATTGCTTTAGGAAAACCAATACAGTACCTGTGACAGAAAGAGCCACCCACCACTGTGCCTTTGTTCCACAAGCAGTAATGTTATCCAGCAGCACAGCTCCAAAGCCTGGCTGGGAGCTGAACAGGTTTTAGCATGTTTTTTCATCTCATTTTTTCTGTCTCCTTTCAGTTGGAAGCTCAACTGTCAAGATTAACCATCCACCTGTGTGGCATACCCCAGCATGGCTGAACTTGATAGATCTGCACAGTTGGATTCTGCAGCAAAGATCACAGATGTGGGATGTACACATCGAGAATAGTCTACTAATCTTTCCTCCCTCCACTCCTCCCCCCACAAAAGAAAAAACCCAAACCCAAACGTGTTTTTCCTCGTGGTGCTTTCCTTTTAAGGTATCTCCTGTCAACAATGTCATGATGGGAATTCTCAGGGAATTCTCAGATGGAAGCCTTTGAAAAACTAGATTGCTGTTGGTATTTCATGTCTTATGCACAGCATATTGCAGCAACTGAGGACAGAAATGTGTAAAAACTTATTTGGAATGGAGGAAAAAAGAGAAAAGGCAGAAGACACAGGTAGGGTGTTCTAGGTCTGAAACCTTCAAGCACAGTTTGGAAATAGTGAAGAACTCTGCAGAAAAAGGAACAGAAATGCAGGAATGGTGCAGGGTGAAGTGGGCACAAGCACCAGGCTGTGCTGCAGGGAAGCCCAGAGGTGAAGGAGGTGAAGGCCTCTGCACAGCTGGTTTGGTGCTTATGAATTTTAGAGCAAGATACTCATCTGCACACTGCTGCCCTCCTTCATGGGAAAACATGACAGAAATGACACAAACTGCTCAAGGACCTTAAACCCCTCCCGAGAGAATCCTTAATGATCAGCCTTCTCAGCTCTGGACTTGGAGCAACATGTATTTCTCAGCTTTTCCTCCACAAGGTGTTTTCTCCCTGTTGTTCTCAGTGTTGCTACCACACCACCTGCTATTTAGTTTTAGTTGTAAAATCTGGTGCATTCAAGTCCCCCTTCAAACCTGTGTTATAATGCTCTATGGAATCGAGTTCTGTATGTGATCTCCTTTCCACTCCTCAAACCAGGCTGCTGCCCCTTTATCTTCTATTCTTACCTCATCTGTTGAACAAATGTCACAGACACAGTTATTAGAAATATTTGAACCTGACAGCTGCAAATACTCAGAGGCAACTATACATGCAGAGAACTATAATTAGTTGGAGCATTTAATTTTGTTTTTAAATCACTGAGATCCAGTATTGGAATCTCTGCAGACACAATCAATACAGACAGTGTGACTTAGCGAGCTTTACGGTCATTTATTTTCCATGTATGAAAGGATAACTAATACACCCTGCCTACAATGACATATATTGTATTGCACAAGAAGGGATTTTCCTTCACTAAAACTGAGACCTGGATACATCCACTCATACCAGCTTTAGCAATGGCACCACACTGAGTCCAGCAGTCAAAAATTGCCCCTGAGTGAGCAGAATCTACAGGCTTGGGCTGAAAAAAATTAGTGCATAATAATTACTTAGTGATTGCTTCAGGGTGCACTAAAAACATCAGCTGGAATCTCTAATGTTGCTTAAAGTAGGTATCTCTCATCACTCCTATCTTATGGAGGTCAAGGCACAGAAATACCCATTTTGCTGAAGGCAAAGAGATGAAGTTCGAGTCTACAAGCCCCAGCCCCACATCTCATTATTCAAAGCAGTTCAGAGTTCCTTGGTATTGGCAATAAGTAAAAATTTCTGATTTGTTGCACTTCCTGCAGTTTGATTTCTTGGACTGGATGCAGACTTCTCCAGAGCTTCAGACCACCACCTCACCACCCTGTCCATACACAATCAATCCGGGGAATTTAGTATCTTCCCTTCTCCTACAACCAAAGAAGCAGCAGACATGCTCAGAGCAGAACTTCTCCAAACAGCCCATCTTCAAATAATTCCAACCAAGCTTAGGAGTAGATCCCAGTTTCCTCTCCCAATTCAACACATTCTTCTCTGCTGTTTCCTGGGGAGTCCTTTCAAAGCTAGGATATCACAAGTAAATATCTCATACTCTCTGTTTCTGCATTCATGACTGATGTAGCTGTGTGGGTTGTGTAATGTTGTTTTTTCTAATTGTGAGATTAATTCGTTTATTTGAAGAGAATACAGTTGAAGTAGTAAAAGGAAGAAGACAAAGAAGGAGCAGCCTATAAAATCATTATACCCTAGTAGTTTTATTGGTAAGGATTAGGAGAAATAGCAGGAATACAGAGAAGGAAAAATATTTAGTTCAGATAATAAAATTATATGAGCTGCCATATTCATAATGTTAAACAAGACCTGAGGGAAGCTTAACTTGAAAGATTACTCAGGTGGATTCTTTTCCTTTGGAGAACATGAAAGATTATTGTAAATGTCTTTTTACACAGGTGCCTCTTCAAATACAGTTACAAGAAATTAGCCAAACTCCCATTTTTCACCACATGGTCTGACACTCACAGCAGTGTGCAGATGAAGCCCTTATTGCTGCCTCTGCTCAGAGCAGGGCTCAGGGATGCTATTTTAGCACATCAAATTTTGAGGGGGTTGTGTTGTACCAGTTCCTTGTCCCTATCCTGCATCCTGTGGCTCAGACACCTCAGTTTGGCTCATGGGCCATCACAGGCATCCCCAGCTGTGAGGATCATGTACTGATGGACAGGGTCAGGGGATGAATATGTAATGATATATTAAGATAAATCATGTACCCGCTGCTCTTGGAACAGGCACCTGTGTTCTACAGGCAACCAGGTAATACCTGCAGGCAGGGGTCTTTCTTTTCCCAAAAAAAGGAGCACCTACGAATAAGGCACAGATGAGGAGAGGGAGAAAACAGGTCCCATGCCCTCCCAAACATGCTGCTTCTGCTGGCTACCAGTGGGTTTAATTCATTTAACAAGCTAATCCCGATTGAAATTAGCAGTTTGCCCCCAGAGACTTGCTGCTCAGTAACCCATTTGTTTGAGACCATATTTTGTTAAAATGCTCCAGCTGAGCCCTCTTTAGGTATTCTGGTCCTTGGTTTAAAAGAAGTTCAGTGATATACCAAGCCTGGCAAGCAAGCCTCACTTAATCTGAGAGATGATGCTTACAATTTAAAAAATAAGGTGGAGAAAAATAGCGACTTTTCCGTCCTAGGAACAGGAGGCATTCCCAAATAGTCCTTTCCCTGGGCTTGGGAATTCGTTTTCATTTTTACCTTGATGTTCACTCACTTCAAGCTCGAAGATCCAAAGCCTATATGAGAGCAATAACCATTCCAAGACATTTACAAATGACCCTCTTAACTGTTTATGAGACATTATCTGAGGTAAAGCAGAGTAGGAGAAATAAACTTGAAGTAGGAAGAGCTGGCTCGCCTCCCAGATGGAGCATGATAAAGCACCAGTGTCAGTGTTTCTTCTCAGTTTTATGGCAGCCTTTAACTGCCTGGTGTTTAGGATTTTTTATCAGAAAACGGAAAGAAGAAGGAATGGATCCAAAGCAAAGAGGTTTTCACAAACAATATTCTCCAAATGACTTTATGTGAGCAGATACTGTGTTATCTGGCTATCAAGATAACACCATTTATTTTTTTACTTCCCACAACAGCCTGCTGCTCAGATTCCCAGTCCTGGGATGTACGAGGAATTCCTGAGCACAGCAATAAATTTTCAAAGGGATCTGGATGACCCCATTGCTTCTTTCCTATTAGAAAATACCCTGAACAAAGTTAATCTCTGGTCAAATTTATCTCATTAAATAGATTTCTATTGTCTCTCTTAAACAGTGTGTTAGTTTTCGGTTCCCATATTTAGCAAAGCTGTCTGGATTTTGTTCATCTCCCACAGAAGTTTAATGAATGGCCCTTCATGGAACCATGAATAGAATATATTTTTTACACAGAAAGCTCTCCTGGAAGTAGAAATTGCATGAAAACTGCCTCGCTTCTACTTTTTCTTAGCCCAATGCAGAAATAAACTTAAATCACAATTTTTTACTGCCCCCTCAAAACATTTTCAGCACTACTTTGAGGAAAAAAGAAAGGGTAAACCTCAGTTGTTCCAGTTTGTTCAAATTTTGAAATGTAAGATAAAAATCAGAGTGGCCATGCTGGATTTGGAGGAAAGGTAAATAGAAATAGAGGGCTCTCAACAGGAATATCTGCTTTTAACTACCTCCTTTGGGCAGGTCCTCAGCAAGGAAGAGCCTAAAATGTGCAACAGGGCTCCAGATAAAAAGTGATATCAATGAACCAGTGGCATTCAGTTCTGCAAGCACATTCTAGTTTGCTATTAAAAGGAAAGACAATAAGACTTCACATTTACAAAGCTGGTGGTTGGATCTCGACTCCTTTCTATTGCTTACTCCTTGGTTACGAATTAGTAAAGCCATCCATTTACACCATCCTCCACAGGACAGACAATCAGTCAGGTCTAGGGGAAAGAAAAAGTAAGAAAAAACTTCTTATTAAGCAACAAAACACCCTGTAAAGAAAATACGCTCATTGTATTGGGTATATTGGATTAAAAGCTTCCCAGTTTTATGAAAACTTCATTGAAATGGTTGTCAAATTCACAGAGTGAACAGAGTTTTGATAAAAATGTCTAAATCCATTTAAATAACATTTTTCTCATTCTTCCGCAAAGAACTTGGAAGTGTATCAAAAAAAATTAATTAAAGAAATCCAGCAAATGGGGGGAAAAAAATAAAATACTTCAGAAATAGAAAACTTCAGATCATACTTTACAAAAACAGAAAGTTTGGCTTTTCCAGTGCTCACAACACCTCTATCATGGGCCATGAAATGCCAGCAGGACTAAGGGATGGACACTGGAAGGAGCAGAGCTGAGGGACGTACTGGAAAGCTCTCTCATCTTCATGGGCTGAAGCTGAAATCAGTTCATGAGGACAGAGCCAAAGAGCCGAGCAAACTCCATGTCTCGGCACCCATGGAGCCAATTTTTGGTTGGACTCAATATCACAGGCTTCTGCCAAGTCAAATGAAAATTTATCATCAGCTCTCTGAAAACTGGTGTTCTTCTTATCCCTAATTGACTGATTTGGTTTAGCTCCCTCAGACTGAGCCACTGTTCAGAGGCTAAGGAGGAAATGATTTCTCTCTGAGAATTTACCTGACGATAAAGCACTTCCTGGACTGTTCAAACACACGATGAGTTAGAGAATGAAGGACCCAACCATTCCCATGTCATTAACTCTCTCAGTTGCTCTGCTGTGTAACATAGCCCCATGGCTGATGCTCACCTTTCCCTCGGGTAAGCTACACCCCTCAGAGCATCCCTCCTGATTTCCACCAGGACACCTGAGCTCAAGCTGTGATCCAACAGCAACTTGTTTTAGGTCTGTGGGGCTGCCTGAAGTGAGCTATGTGCTTTGTAGCACAAGCTGCTGGCAGGCTCTGGGTGAGGCACAGGCTGCCGTGGTGAACACACACACAGAGCCCACACAGCGATGGGACTGGGATGCCCTGGGGGTCCCTGTCCATGACAGGCAGGCAGAGCTACTGCTCCAGCCAGGCACCAGATGCTGGAAATCCTGGATAAATATGTAAAATCCCCTGATTCCACTGGTATAAAATTTCCAGGCAAAAAAGGAAGACGTGTCCAGGGAAACCATGAAACAGCCTGAACTTCAAGCTTTCAGTCCCAGGGATTTCAGAAAGCCCTGAATCAAAATTTCCACTAACACTATTTAAAAATATACCCTCCCCAGCCAGCAGGAACCCAAGGAGCTAAGAATTACTTGAGTCCACAGCAGGGGAAAAAACCTCATAGGTAGGTCCTGAAGGATCAGAATGGTTTTGGGGATCAAAGAGAGAAAAATGATGCCACCTTTGCAGAGGTGGGATTTCCCTGTAGAGATATGATCCTGCAAGATTTCTCATCTTTCCCCCCAAGCACAACCTCACCACCACACCCCACAGTTTAACTCACTCCAGTTTCTCTCACATTGAACCAGAGCTGGTCTAAGTCTTATTACGGCACTACTCAGGTTTATACTTGCAGCATGTTTGACCATGTTTTTCTTTTTTGTTTTCACATTCTAGTTGCGTTTTTCTCCAGAGGAGAATAACGTTCATGGAAATGCTCATGTGAGCCACCTCTTCAAGCTGAAATGACTAGAAAAGTTCATTTTTTGGACACCTTTTAGGTGCAAGGGAATAAGTTGTTTTTCCAAGTCCAGCCATCCAGTAAGAGGTCAAGAACCAAATTTTAAGAATTTAAATTGCAATCTGGCTGCCCTCATAATTTACTGGTAGAATAAAACATAGCATCCGAGTGTGAGGCAGGCAAGAAATCCTTATACCTAGCATAATTCCATTCCAAGCAAACCCCAAGATCTGCACTACTTGTGAGTAAAGCCTAACAGCTGCAAACATTATTTTAAGCATGTTAGCATGTCTCCACTGAAAAAAAGAGAAGTACTTTGAGATCTGTGAGTCTGCTCTGAGCAGGCTGATGCCTCTGTAAAACCTGTCACACTGCCCAGAGCCCATTGCTTGGGTACCAAAAGCACAATGGCTCTCTTAATGGAGCCCTGAGCACAGGATAACTCATTTGGAGCAGCAACACACTGTCCATTTTGCTGTCTTTAACTTTCTGTTAGCTTGTGTAGGTCTGCTTTGAGGGTATCTGTACCACAAACCTTTGCCCAGATTAGATGTCTTTCCCAGATGAGACACCTTTCCCAATACAGCAAAATTAACCTCAGCAAAAAGGAAACATTACTGGAAAATCTATTTCACAACATGGTGCAACTTTACAATTTTTGATTAACATCATCCAACACAAGGATTTTGGACATCAAAGTGCTATTTCCCATTTGCCTCTTAGAGCAAAAGGAAAGGAGAGCCCATGATGCTCAGTGTGCTGCTCATGGATAAATGTTGAGAAGAGCAACTTGTAAAATAAAAATGGGGGCTTAAAAAATTAAATAGCTTGACAAAAAAATACTTGAGCTGTCTAAAACAGATTTATCTATACTTTTTGGCAAAGTTCACATTCTAATTGGGGTTATTACTCACATGAGCCTGGAACAATATAATATTATCCAACAATATAGAGAATCTGACACCAAAACATTTCACAGAACACATTATATTTGCATTTGCCAGACATGAAATCCCATAAATTGTTGTCTGATAAAGGTCAGTGGTTCAATGGACAAGACTTTAAACTATTTGCAGGGGATTATGGATTTCGACATACAACATTCAGTCACGGTTATTCGTAATCAGATGGTCTAGTGGGAAAGCGAGTTAAGCCTCCTAAGCAAAGTCTGGCCTGAGGCTCTGTTGAACTTGAGAACAGCCCCTTCCAAACCTGGGCCATCCTCCACAAGAGCCTGACAGCCTCAGTTATTCAAACCTCCCAAGAAAGGCGAAGCTGATCTAGATGTCTGTCAAGATAAGGCACAAATCATCTTACAGCATCAAAGATCCAAAACCTGGGATGTGCAATTTACTGCATCTATGATGCTATTCAGGGACAAAGGAGATGGAGATTTTATGGCAGCTGCTCATGTTTCCCATAAGATTCAAAGCTCACACAGGGAGACTCAGGAGGAAGCAAGGACTAATTTCAACTTATTTCCCAGGGCAACAGGGACCTGAACTGGGATATCCTCAATAAAAGGATAGAGCAGAGCCACTGCAGGATGAAATAGAAGCAACAGGGATGGAAATGCTCCTCAGGGCAAAAGCCCAAATACCCAGAACTCCTGAAAGATTCATTGAGCTCTGATACAATAGTCACCATCACCATGTTCCCTACCAGGACTGCAGCACACATGAGACACAGTGGAAAATTTTCTGGCTTGTTATGAAAACGGAGGGTTGAGTAATGCAGCACTGGCACCTAATGCTGCTGAGTGGGAGCTGATCCCAGTCAAGGTGCTCCAGGCAATGCCACCTCTCTGCAAGAGAGATGCTCAACCTCCCTGGGGCACTTTTTTCTCAGGTCATGTCCAAGACTCTGCAGAAAAATGTCATGGAACTCCCCATTTTTTCTCATGCTTCATTTGGTTTAACCTAAGCTGGATCTTGTGGCCCTAGCGGCTCCACCAAGGGGGTGGTCATGGGGAAAGAGGGACCAGCCTCACCCTGGAGAAGTACAAACCCTTGGCAGCCATGCCTACTAATGAAATGAAATGTCATGAAATCACAGTTTCAGGCAGGAAGACCGGCTCTGGGGCTCAAGTTTTGGGTTCAGTTGTACTGAACCTCTGCTAACAGTTTTAATTAGGGGTTGCAGATCATTGCCAGGAACATGTGCAAAGAACCCAGTAAAACCCACATGTGTCAAGGTTTGTAATCATGTAATCATGTAGCATTTCAGGAAAGAATGCATTTAATGGGATGAAATGGTAGAAAAGGAATAAAAGCAGGTGTTGCATTCACACTGGTCTCTGCACACACTGAGGGCAATAAGAAAAATACAGATAAAAAGATGGACCTGGATGTGGAGGTGCACTTGGAAACAGGGATTCTAATCTAACTACCTGAGACAATCTTTGCCTCGGTCCACTGTCTTGGAGCTGTGTAAAGAACAGCAAAACGTAGCCTTGAATACCTTGAATGTCAGCTGAACACCAAGGTTATACTCAGTTCTTTTCAATATTTCCACAGGATCATTATCTTTTCCCCTTCTTTCTGTGGAGAGTACTGAAAACCACTTAAAAGAGTGTGTGCTGAATGTGTGCAATAAGGCCAAAGCTTTCCAAGTGAACTGAGTGCTGGCAAAACAATCCAGGCTGAGAGCAGTGGGAATTGCACTGGTCCATTTAGTAAGAGTAGAAGAGCACCACATCAGTAGTACAAACAGCCCTGCACTCCACCACCAGGAATTTCTGCTGGCCAAGGAAGGAAAAGAAAGAAAGGCTCAAAAGAAGCCATGCACATGCTTACACTCCATGCTTTGGCAATATCTGATTCAAGATACTTTAATCTTTTTCATGAATTAGAAAGCATACTACTAACAGGCTGATCTTCCTTTTCTCCTTGGGGTCTTGCTCCTTTGAAAACAAAGGGACCCATTGTCTTCAGAGGGACTCGGTGAGCTCCCACACAGCACAGAGCAGTGCAAATGAGGAATTCCACAGAAATTCATGGGTAAAAAGTCCAAAAGAGATTGCAAGTCAATGAAAATTTATAAAGCTTGGCTAGGATGTCTTCATTTCCATCTGTGGAGGTCCCCCCCCTGGGGGGATGGGCCTTGGGAGTGAAAGCATGGGTCGGGTTACAC
Organism: Mystacornis crossleyi; assembly: GCA_013400655.1. Taxonomy (NCBI): domain Eukaryota; kingdom Metazoa; phylum Chordata; class Aves; order Passeriformes; family Timaliidae; genus Mystacornis; species Mystacornis crossleyi. The sequence continues at coordinate 12,096 of VYZQ01033733.1, read as the reverse complement.
GAGGTTTCCAGACTCCCTGCTGCTATTGTACCTAAATCCCGTTCCTCATTGCTCATTTCAAATATAACCCCACACTGAGAATGCTGTACTTAGGTAGGTGTTCACATGATTGTCAGTCAGTCTGTGCTAGGCCCAGCCATGAGGCTGTGAAAAAATAAAGAATATCTATGAACATCTATCAAAAATACCGTCCTCTGATTCTTTCTATGGGCAAAGCTGTCTGCCAGGGAAGGTTGCGGAGNCTTGGCTAGGATGTCTTCATTTCCATCTGTGGAGGTCCCCCCCCTGGGGGGATGGGCCTTGGGAGTGAAAGCATGGGTCGGGTTACACGAGGTTTCCAGACTCCCTGCTGCTATTGTACCTAAATCCCGTTCCTCATTGCTCATTTCAAATATAACCCCACACTGAGAATGCTGTACTTAGGTAGGTGTTCACATGATTGTCAGTCAGTCTGTGCTAGGCCCAGCCATGAGGCTGTGAAAAAATAAAGAATATCTATGAACATCTATCAAAAATACCGTCCTCTGATTCTTTCTATGGGCAAAGCTGTCTGCCAGGGAAGGTTGCGGAGACCCCACCACAACATCCATCAGTCTTCTGATTTAAGCAAAGTCAAAGTTCAGATTTTTTTGTTTCTCAGGGTCAATCCAAAACACCAGGAATTACACTGAGTAGCCTCAAATTCACATGGAAGGTGAGCTCCTGGTTTTGCACTGCATGATGGCAAGAGCAAAGCAAGTGTTAAACAAAAGACACTCACTTTTCTCCAAAGGCAAAGTCATCTCACTTAACTTCTGCTGTTCAGATGGCAATGTACACTCATTTGAATCCTCTGATGTGAGAACTGGTACTGTTCACTAGGACAGCTCAGATTTGGGTCATGGCAGGGGGTCAAATAAAACAATAAGAAATTAAAGTATATCCTGATAAATAAAAACTGTATCCTTTTATTATCTGACCATGAAATTAATCTAGTATAAGGGATGCCTGGAACTACTTTTGACAGCTACCAACAACACCTACAACAGCATCCACAGAGTATTTTGAAATGGGATATGGTTACATCCATTTTACTGATGGGCTCCTGAGGCGAAAAAAGGCAAGAAGTGACAGTCCACATGCTCACCCTGGAGAGCAACTGAATTTGGGGGCTTTGCAGGTGTAAAACCACCACAGAAGATTGACACATCCTCCTCACCTCACCACAGCTCCACGGAAGTTTTCTGGAGCAAAACTGACACCTGTGTAATTTCTACAGCATCTGTGATGGGAATGAGACTATGTCAGTATAAAATTAGTACAAGAGATATGAGTCAAGCCTCATAGGTAAAAGCCTTGAAATTCTTGTCTCTGATCCACCTGTCAGCATGAAAAACAAAATGGTCAACAGGCATGAAATTCAGCTTTTTAGCTACTTTTGGCTAAAACTGAATTCATAATAAGGAATATTACAACTATTAAATGATTAACATCATTCTTCCAAGCAGTCACGTAGATGGTGCCACTTGAGGATTTTTTCAATACCACTTGTGATTCTTCACTGGGATTTTAAGTTTTCCTGACAGATGACTCAAACATTCATGAAATTATACAGTGCCTTTATACAGAAATGGCACTAAGGAGACGTGCACACTTCTCAACCATCCACATGCTTGGACAGGAGGCAGGGGTGACTTTAGTCCTGCCTGGACCAGTGCTGGTCCCCAAGGGAGGGCACCCAGGAGCTTTCATATCCCTGGTGCTTCCAGCCATCACCCATCTTCTTATGTGACTCTTTCCGTTTGGGGCATGCAGTCAGCCTGGAACACAGAGCTCATTTCCAAGCTGGCTCCAATACCTTCTTTCCTCATTGGTGCCATAACAGTAAGGCATTCCTTACAGTGTGCTATTCTTCTTTTTGTTTTTTAAACATTATTAATTGTCTCCATTGACAGTTCTAAAGTGTGGGTGGGTTGGTTGGTTGGTTGGTTGGTTTTTTCCCCCTCTGATAAGACAAACATGTTTGAATCAAACAAGCCTTGACAAATGCTGAAGATACACATTGCACCGAAATAATGAAGGAGCTCTTTAATACATCACAATATGTATGGGCAAGTTGTTGCACTGGAGCAGTATGAGCTTGTCAGATCACAGTGAAATGGTATTCATTGAAAGAATAGGTACAAGGAAGAACAACAGAAAGTATTCTGCTGTACAAACATGCAGCTAAGCAAAATCTTTGGAAAAAAATAGGACACATGTAACATTGAACCATTTCTGTACAAAACTGCCTGATGTCAATAAAATTTCTCACAATAAATAGAAATATTTCCTTGACAAAGACAAAAGCACAAATTAAATCTCAAATATAGTCAGGGCCAGATACATAAAACAGAGAGAATTAAGAGCTGTCAAAGGCTGCTGATTTGCAAACTATAAAGCTGAAATAAGCAAACAGAAAAGTGACAGCATGATGGTTGTTAAAATACACAGGCTTAGGGCAAATTCAGATAGACATATACAAAGTTACACTTCCCAAACCACTCACAATTAACTTGTGTGTATTCCAAATAATGTTAATTTGCTAAAATCAGGAAAAGGGAAGCGTGACAGCCATCCTTCCCACCTGTGTTTGCACATGTGTGCATAACATGGGCAACAACCTTCCCAAAGCACAGGGCAGCATGACTCACACTGTCAGTATAACTCCCCAACTTCATAATTTAAAGGAGGTGCCAGTTTTGTGCTATCCAAAGCACATTTTGAAGGGCAAGTGCTTTCTGGTCTGACAGCAGACCTGCCTGCAGTACCGGGCAGCATGTGCTGAGCTGTGTCCGCGAAGCTGAGCAATTCTGCTGGCTGTGTGACAGGACAGGGAGATGCTGTGAGCCTCCTCTTCCACACCATGCAAGAGCAAGCCCATGGAACTGTGCCTGCCTGGTGCCCCTGGCACTGCCCTCTCCCTGTGTGACAGTGACAGCTGGTGATGCACAGCCCTTGGTGGGCGTTTCAGCATGAACAGGCTTGCAGGGAGCTCCTGCCTTAGCTGGAGGGGATAGCAATGGATAGCTGCAAGATGGGGCTTTCCAAGGGCACACCTTGTCTAGGGTTCACACAAATGTTAAATGCAAGGAGCAATGTCACCACCACCAAAATGAGAGGTGCCTGCTCTGATGGAGGGGTTGTTGGCTGCTCCACTTCAAAGGAGCTATGTGTTTGTAACCCACCTCAAGAGGAGGTCCTGGAAGAAGGAATGGATTTTGCTGGACGGGGTTCCTCTCCAGCACACTGACCACAGGCATTAGCCATCCTTTAGCATGTGCAAGTGGTGGTTTGCAGTGAGTTCTCCCAGGCTGGTTTGATTGGACCAGAGGGCTCCAACCTGTTCTGATCCTGCTGGGTTTGTGCCTCCAGGAGGAAGGTCATGCCCTGCAGTCATGACCAGGGTGATTCTGAGTTCGAGCTGGCTGTTGCTGCTCTGAACCGGGGCTCAATCTCCTCTCCCAGCGCAGCTCCCCACAGCCTTCATGCAAGACACAAAAATCTGACCTCTAGAGACACTTTATGGAGGACAGAGATCATCATCCATAGGCAGCACAAGATGTGACCTTGCCCTGGGCATTTGCCTGCTCCAGCATATCTCTCCTGTCACTGATAAGGCTCATTTGGATCCTCCTCATATGCTGAAGAAGGAGGAGGCAAAAATCCCGTTGCTGAGACTTACAGTCCAGCATTGGCACAGCAATCCTGGAGGGAAACGGCTTGCACGGAGCCAGCTGCCCCACTGCCATCACCCAGGGCTCCCAGTCACCTGCTTGCTCTCGCTGTTGTTGCTGCAGGCACTGCTGGCCGGGGGAAGATAATAGCTGCAACCCAACACAGAAATAATTAACTGTGGGACACCGAGGGGAACATGCCATGATGATCAAGAGCCTGCAGCCTGAGGCAGCCCAGCGTGTCAGGAGAAGGCAGCAGCATCCCTGCGAGAGCTGCCACTCAGCGCTCTAATTTGTAGTGGCCAGGCATCCCACAGCGGCCCGCCCTCCGCCCGCTGTCAGGAAACAGCTCCGGGTGGGAATTTACACTGGGAGGAATTAACAACCTGCCCTGGGCTGCGAGGAGGCGTTTCGGGTTTCACGGCTGCCGGTGGATGATGGGAGCCGATTGCTGCGAAGGGGAACACTGAACCTCACAGCATCCCGCAGGCTGCGGGAGGGCTCCCGAGGGAGCACTGCTGGGCAGTGATTCTCCAACTACAGACACCCGGGACTCTCCCCCAGCCATCAGCTTTAACATTAATAATCCCACAAATAGCCATTGGGGTTTAATTTCTCGCAGTGAAAAAAGACTCAAGACAATGAAACGGCATGATGGTATCTCTGCAGTAGCTCGGCAAGTCCTGCTGCCCAGGGAGGAGAGAAAGAAGCAGCTCCTGGCTCTCTTTTCCCTGGGATGGAGCAGAGGAGCTGAGAAAAGTTCTGGAAGAAAAAAAAGGCAAAGCAGGTCGGAAACATAGTTTGGTCCAAGAAGATGCAGGAGATGAGAAGGGAGCACCAATGACAGCCTGGCCCGGTCATGGGGACCAGTGTGTGCCCTGAAGGACACAAGGACACCCCACAGGGACAGCCCTTTTGACCCAGCTCCATGAGGAGCATTCCAACCAGAGTTCCTGCAGTGGCTAAGTCCACATTACAGCGCCCGTGTTACTACGAAGTGGTCCCCCCCGCACACCACTGTGCCAGAAAGTTCTCCCTTTACCGAGACCCCACTGGCCCCTGGTCCTCTCCCCGCCATTGGCCCCCGTTATGTCACTCAACCTTGCCTCTACCCCCTAGTCCTCAGACCATTGGCTTCTGATGTTCTGCCCGCCCCTAGAACCCTCCGGGATAAAATCACGCGCGGGTTTTTGTTCTGTGTTCTTTGCCTCTGTTCCCTTCGAGTGTGTTGGTTCCATTAAACACCTCGGAATTGCACGCAAAGATCCCCTCTCGCCTCTTCGTCCCCGGTTCGCGCACAGACCGTGTGTGTGAGTGACTGCTCACAACTGCCTGCGGGGGTGAGATCGGGTGCACGCGTGGGAGCGGGCAGAGCGCCGCCTAAGCGCTCCCACGGGGGACCCCGTGGAAAAAACGCGGCATCGATCCACCGGCGCCACCGCCGCTATAGCAGAACACTGNAAGAAGAGAAAAAGAAAAGAAAAAAGTGGAGCTGCTTTATTTTGCATTGATTTTCAATTTGCAGTTAGATAACATGAAATGTATAAACATAAAACAAATGACCCAAAGGAAGTGCTGGAAAATGAGAAATAGGAGCATTGCAAGCTCACAGCAAATTTCTTTATTCTTTTGCTGCCATATTTGTCATGAGACAGATCTGGACTGTCAGCATCAAACTACTCCTTCAGTCAAATCTAGGAAGCTTTTGTACCCCACAAAACCTGTACCTGTCCAGGAAACGGGATTTCTGGTCATTTCCACAGAAGAGTTTCCATTCAGACCTTAATGAGGAAGAGTCAGTCATCCAAACAAGAGGAAGGCAGCAGGGAAAAGCCTTCCATCGAGATCTGACTCATTGCATTTACGTTTGTAATTAGGGGACTGGAAATGCTCAGCAGCAGCATTCAGTGACAGAACTAGAACAGTATCACCTTTCACAGCTCTTGCGAAAAGCATCAGGTACAATCCCTCAGCCCCAGCAGTGCCAGTGGGGTGACAGGGCTGGGACAGGGCATGGGGACAGAGACACAAGTTTTCTGAGGACAGGAGTGCTAAAACTTCAGTCATACCATGTTTCTCCTGTTTATTTACAGTGGACAGCAGGAGAGCAGCATAGGTCTGAGCTCCAGCATTAAGTGGAGATCCCAGACGCTGAGCGTTGGTGATGAGGCAGTCAGGAAGAAGTGGGATTTCTGAGTTTTTCAGAGCCCCAAGGCTGAGACATGGTGGGAGGAGGAGTACTAGGGAGCTATAATAAATAAACAAGCTTTAACACTGGATCTCAGTGATAATAATCCATCAAATCCTAAAGGTTTGCCCTGAGCAACTACCCAGTTTATGTACAGTGGGTTATTTCCTTTGTACAAAATCTTTCATGCATCCTTATTTCCCATATACTGTTTCACCTCGTGTTATACCTTGTAATCTTGGCTTGTAATGCAGTTTAGAGTTAATATATGTCACATAAGGGTTGAAGTTTAAAGAAACCAAACCGCAGCTGAGCTCAGACACACTGCAGCACTGGAAGGAGCGCTTAGAAATGCTGAAGTGAACTTGCAGAATGCTTTTCCCACCTGCAGACTTTAACACCAGCAATTTCTATATGGGTGAGCCATGACCAAGGACCCCAGCACATCAGGGGGAGCAAGAACAGAAACCACTGGAAGTTTCTCATGGCAGAATGTTGGTACAGCCAAGGCCAAGAGACAGCAGCAGTTCTGCAGGCACTGTTGATGAAGGCAACGAGGCTCCTGTGAAGAAGCATATCTAATATTTCATAGGGTTTTAAAACTAATGAAGATGTAACAATGTGAAATCAAAGGGTTTGCTGCTCAGGAGAGGCAGGATTGGAGAATGCAGTACCCAGCTGGTCCCTGCACCCCAGCACACACACATCCCTCATCCCCTGTCCTGCTGCACCGCTGCACTCACAGCAGCAGCTTCTCCCACTATCAGATGTGAGTCACTGCCAGAGGCAGAATGCCAGACCTGATGAACCAAAGGTCTTATCCGGTCTGGAGGATCTGAACTTCCAGTGTTTACTTAAGAATGAAGAGGAATAAACTCTGTTTTTTAAAGCTAAACATCTAAATGCACTCAGTAATCTGAAGAGGTACGGTAAGCAACTGTACAAACACACCTTAAATGTTTCTTGGAAATTTTTGCAGTTCACCCAGAAAGATGTCTTTCAAAACATGAAAATCCAGCTTCCCCAAGTCCACAGGGAAGTGTTCTGTTTTTCTCTTTTGCAGGTACCAAAAAGTGAAGCAAGAAAAGCTGCAGCCAGGTACACCTTCACACAAAGTATCAACCAGTCTGAGCAACACAGAGGCAAAAACACCTCTGCAAACAGGACATGCAGGTGGATTTTCTCTTGTGGTTTGGGGGAAACAGGAGAATCAAAATACTTGACACCCTTATCTGTAGTGCTTGATTTTATGATCAGGAGCCTAAGCCTATACTTCTCCCCATTAGTCACACGTGATCCCTTTTAAAAAATATTTCGCTCCAGCCACAGCATTGAAATATCATTCAAATGCATTCTGAAAGATGTATTTGATTTTCATTCTTTTTTCCCTGAAAACATGGGCAGTTACTGAATTTAATGTTTTGTAGAGCAAAACCACAAGATTTCACTCAGTCCTCATCTATAATTGTGGTAGACACTAAAAAATCCCTTGAGAACCCTAGTGCACACAGAGCCAGGCCAGATCTTCCAAGTTCCTTCCACACACAAATTCTCCTGAATAACAAATACTAATATATAGTAAATAATAATTGCAATACTTAGCACTTCCCACCCATAGATGTCACAGTATTTCGCTGAGCCGGATGAATGCCTTTAATCTCTTGCTCCCAGGCAAACAAGGACTTCTCTTCTGCAAACTTTTTCATGCAGGTGTTTCATTTTAACCTTATACCTAATTTTTCTGTTTATGCTGTAGTCAGCCCAGTCACTGGGAGAGCTCCAGGTTAGTCTTCTGTAAATGTTCCCCATAGGAGAGAAGAAATACTAAATGTGTTTTTAACCTACAGACATGGATGCTTTCTAAGCAGCAAATATTTGATTGATCTGCTTTCTAAGTAGCAAATATTTACACCCAAACTAGATGAAAGCAGATGGGCTTTAAGGTCCCTTCCAACCCAAACCACTCTATGATTCCATGATTCTGTGGTCTTTGGCAGGGTAGTGTTCTCTGGAGCATGAGGACAGCCAGGATGGGATTGCAGGAGCAGCACCATGAGTGCACAGGAGAGTTCTTTGAGGAAGCTCCTGAGATGCAAGGCTTTTGGGAGTAACAAGATCCAACAGGTCTTTACATGTACAACTACCAAATCCACCTTGTCACCCTCACTTCAGTGCCTTATTCTGCTGTGAAAAACATGAAGATATAAAAAATAATGTTTTTTCACATCAGCTCCACTGGATACTCTCAGGCTGCCTCTGGAAGTTATCTATCTTTTCTGCTCACTGAATTTAGCTGGTCTTGGTGATGGGTTTGGCAATTAAAAATCATCTAAATACAGCTGCATATGGTAGGTCCATGAATAATGAGATGCGTATTTAGAAATTAGTGCAGAGTTGGTTGCATCCTCCCTGGAACGACACAGAAAGTGTAAATTCCCTCAGAAGTGCTGCCTCTAGTGCAACTCCAGCCTGTGTTTAACCCCATCTGCAGACACTGGGGGTGGGATGTGCTGGTGCTGAGCACAGCCTGGACAAGAAGTGGGAACAGCAGGGGATTCTTTTGGCTCCTGCTCCCCAGGTGACAGCTCAAGGCTAACACACAGCAGCCTCTCCCAGAACGAGAACACTCTGCAGTTCAATCCATCCCTGCAGTTAGGAGGCAATAACTCTTGGGGGGAAAAATGTAACAAAATATTAAGCCATCAGTTTTCATTTGTATGAGGCCCTGTGTCTGCTGCCAGAGAGCTCTATCCCATATACAGTTCCTGCCAAATAATGTGCATTTACCTCATTTCCACCCATAAGCCAGCATGGTCACCTATAAAGATTAATGTTTGGGACCTGTGCAGACTGGAGATGAGTTTCAGATGGATCATCAGGCACTTAAATAGTTTTAGAATGGCCTTGAAAGTAATTAATCTTAATAGATACAGCAATAATAATATAAGGCAGAGAAGGTCCCATGGGGCAGGGGAGGAGGTGGTCCTGACTCTAAGAAAGTCTTGTACCACTATTTAACTTCAGGAATCTCGAGTGGCTGGGCCAAAGTCCCCTCTCCTTCCTCTCACCTTGGCCCAAAGCCAATCTCTGGGGAAAAAGGAGGAATAAAATACATACCCAGTGACAGGTATGTGTCCTGCACATCTCTGCCCTCAGCATCTCTTCAGGAATGAGCACAAATTTACCTGTCAGTACAAGCTCGGTCTCTGTTACAACCAAAGCTAAATGAATCTCAACTAAAGGTAGGCTTGAGTATCTATATTATACCTATATGGGTTTCTTCCTGACAATGTCTAAGAAGTTGGTCTGAGTAGATGCCAGAGTCTAATTCAGGGCACATTCAGATCCAGTGTTGCATTCAGAGAGTGCAGGAGCTGAGACACTGCTGTGCTGTCAACGCATAGTTGAATAATACTAAGCACAACACAGTATTTGGAATCAGAGGTAACAACTACCTTGTGAGAGTACGGGAGGCATCTGGGTTAATTTGAAGGTATATGGACCATTTGTCACCTCCCCCAAAATCCATAATGCATGGAATAAACTACAGTAGAGATATTTGGATCAATGTCTAGACCTTAAGTAACTTTTCACTAATGCCGAAATCCCCAAGACTCTGTTCTTTGGTGGTCAGACCTCAGACAGATCTCTGGAACATCGTTAAATGCATTGCGATTTCACTGGCAACTAAACAACTGACCACAAGCTGCAGAATCAAAAATCCTGCAAGTGCAAAGATGAGAAATACTTCAAAATTTCATTGATGGAGATCTACTCTTATTAACATCTACATTGTATAAGGAAACATCTCCTCTCCAAATGTCATTCCTGAAGAATAACAAGCAGTTTTATTGGAGTAAATACGGCCTTTCCAGTTGTCACAAACAGGGCTATAATTATTTTTAAAGAGAATTAAGCTGAGTATTACCACCCTCTACAAAACTTTGTTTGTTTATTTCTGTTTGTTGTGGGTGATCCTTGGTTTGCAGCTTGTTAGCAGCATGTCACCAGGGAATAAACACAACCACACACACAAAAGGAACTTCTTTCCCAACATCTTTCAAGGCTCTGGCTGCTGCTAATTGCTGACGCACACAATTGCTGCAGTTTTTTGTTGTTGTTGCATAACTGTCACTATTAGTAGTTGGGGATGCATAAATATCACACGTATTTATTACTCAAAGATGGCAATGATAATAAATTCAGTGACTTAAAAGGAGTGAAGGGATTTCCTTACCACAACAAGTGTTTTCTCTGTTTCCATCTAACCACTAGGCAGTGATGCACACCTAATTTTTTCCACAAAGGATTTGGGTCTAGCATTATTGTTCCAGTGCAGCTACAAGAGCCTGTCACAAATATGATCAAAATGCCAATAAACTCTGCTCTTGTACAGCTTCTTCCATTTGTCCAACACCTTTTCCTGCCTTAACCTGCGCGTGTCCTGGCAGGAGGTCAGCGTAGTTGGTTGCAGACACATAAACCTCATACAACTTGCTGGAATCACACCAGGACACTGGGCAGGGCTGGAAAAAGGACTTCCCCCAGTCCTCCTACTTAATCTTCCTTGCATAAACTCACAGATATGTTTTTTAAGTGATGGAGATGCTCTGTTTTTCCTTCAAAATGGATGCCTTTTCCATCAACAGTGTTGGGCAGTGGATGAGGTTAGGGAGAAACGGGGACAGCACGGGTCTTATCCCTCTGCTCTTCCTATGAATCTGAGACATAGACTTCTTTCAGTGGGGAATAGGAGTGAAGCAGGGAGGGGACTGAAGTTCTGGAAATATTGCCCTGAATGGATGATCTTGCAGGCCTGACTCACACAAAGCTCCCAGCGGAGTGAATGGGAGGGCTGCTGGACTCATATATAAAGGGAAAATTTCGTTATTGACTCCCTTCCCCCCATATGGTTAGGTCTGTCTTGGGAAGGACAATATTTTCCAAACAATTTGTCATTTTTTCTGAGCTCTCCTTTCTATTTGGCTCCAAAACAAATGTGCGTGCACAGAAAGAAGCTTATTCCTTTACAATTTGCCTCTTCTGGGAAGTTTAAAAAAGTTACAATCCAGTCATGTTTCAAACATCCCAGTTTCTCCCAGAGAAGCAGTGAGGCCTTTTAGATACTATTCCAAGGATGGACTAACAGGGAAGGCTGCAAATAAAGGAATGGGTGAGCTTGGAGTGTCGTTTCTTCACTATATTTGGAAATATGGAGAGACATTCTTTTAATGAATGTTTGTGATGATTTAAAAAAGAAATTTCAAAGGGTTCTTCTGTTTGTGTAGGAACAATCTGTGCCACCATCACGCAGAATACAAGCTTGGCTGTGGAAACAAACTTTTGGAAACTAGCTTGGCTTGGAGATGATTTGATTCTGGTTTGGTTGGCATTGGAAGGGTCAGCTGGTAATGAGGTGCCCTTCCCTCCCAACCCCTTGCAGCGCTGGACACTCCTCGCTGTCTTTTGGGCACAAGCCCTGGTGTGTTATTGGCACCTCAATCCATCTGATGTCTTCTCTGGGGGACAAACTTTGCAATGATCATCTTTTATTCTGGAAGCTGAGAAAAGCAGGCACTGAGACTAATTAATCCACCTCTGAATCAAGTATGAAGGAAATAACATGATTTAGGCACCTGCTTATACTCACATCTTCTATCTTCACCTCATCTCAGTTAACTCCTACATCTTGCCTCAAAGCTACGCTTGTTTTTATAGTACCTGGAGCTTGCTGTTAGTGCTGTTAGTGTTCAGAAATGTCTCAGTCCAACTGACCTGTGTGGCTGAGGAGCTCAGTCAGGCTTCCAAGCTATAATACACATTCAGCCAGGACTGTCTTCTGGACTAGGAGGGGTGGAATCTGTATGTAATCTGCCCTTGCAGCCCAGAGGCCACAATCCAGCCCCACTGCCCTGCTGGGTGGTCTCTGACCAGTTGTTTGCCTCTCCAGAGGTCTTTTGATCCCCTCTAAAAGGGGTTCACTCTGAACTTGTCCCTCCAGAAAGAGGCTCCTGAGCTGGGGGATATTCCAGCATCCATATCCAATCTTTATGGAGGAAGGATCTTGACAGCCACAACCCGTGCTGAACATGGACAGGATGCTCTCAATATTTGTCCTGTTCACCTGCTCATAGTCATCACTCAAATTACTTGAAAACAGTCACAGAATCCGAATCACAGGCTGGGTACCGTAGGAAGGGACCACTGGAGGTC
>VYZQ01033732.1:0-20271 GCA_013400655.1 Mystacornis crossleyi | reverse complement strand
ACTAGAGGAAAAGAAATACAGTTTCCCACCACATTTCAAAGACAGCACCATTATAAAAACCCTGAAAGATAATTCAGGTAACTAAGAAACTCTAGTGCTTACAGTGTTGGCTGGGAAAATCTCCAATACGGACAGGAACAAACATAGACAAACAAGGGTATCGGTAATCCCTATTCAGTAACATTGAGAGGAGATTAAATTATTCTTTAGACTTCAGGATTTACATGTCTCATGAAGTAAATATTTTACTATCAGGTGAAGAGTGCATAGTAAGATACATTTAGTCATCATGTAAGTACTCTGATATGTTTCNCTAAACAGCAGTTATTAAAAAATGTGAAAAAATAAAGCCAGAAAGCTTTGAAGTTACTGCTAACACACAGAAGAAAAATGTTAGTTGTCTTCTTAAAACTACAATACCACAGTTGCTATAGTTTATTTCCCCTCATAATTTTGCAATTATTCATCAAAATATGCAAGACATTTACTGAAACTTTTGTATCAGAGTTTCAGAGCTAGGTTTGACTGTAAAGACATCATTGTACAAAGTCTAACATAAAGGCAGTATATTGTTAATATTTATGTCCTAAGATATCATATAGTGGAATTAATATTTCTACACAGGAAAGAAAAATAGTTTTTTAGTTCCAGACAACATGATAACATCTCTTCCAGCTATAGTTATAATTACCATGTACAAACTTCCAAAGCAGAAGTTGTCAAGATTTAACACTAGCATTAATTTATGTCAAGGATCCATTCCTCCAAAGACAGCAAGAATCGTAAAGGAAGTATCATCTTAATTGCCATTAATTTGCCCATTTTTAATTAAATTGATCAGTAATTTATTACCTTTCCCAGCAGCAGAAAGCTGTTAGTATGCAGCTTTAAAAGACAGTAGATATCAGTCCTTCTAATTTCTAATACTATCGTGGTTCAAAAATAATTTAAAACTGCTGTATCATATTTCTTTCGATTCCTGTACTGCAGGATATGCACATTCCATTTAAAACCTCTGAAGCACTCTAGAGCATAATCACAGAATCATTTAGGTTGCAAAAGACCCTTGAAATCATTGAGTCCAACCATTAACCTAACACTGCCAAGTCCACTGCTAAACCATGTCCCTAGGCACCCAGCCTACACAACTTTTAAATACCTCCAGGGACAGTGACTCAGCCATTTCCCTGAACAGCCTGTTCCAGTGCTTGATAACCCTTTCAGCAAAGAAACGTTTCCTAATGTCCAACCTAAACCTCGCCAGCACAACTTGAGGCTGTACCACCCACGTGCACTGTTCTCCTGTTCTGTAGTCTCATACTCCAACACAGGTGTATGATCTTGATTACTTTAGAAGAACAGATTTTCCTTGCCAAAAATGTTTACACTTCAGAATGGTTCAGGAAGCACTCTGCACTCAAACCACCTTCTTAGGTCTTACCTGCAATTTGATTTTTTTTTTTAACTGAATACAGAATAGACCCTGAAGTATTAAGGTTCATGAATCTCAATTCTCATTTTAATGAAGGAAAGCAAGCTAGAAAATGTTCAATATCTGACTTGAAAACTAAAAACACCTTTACCTGAAGTTTCAGAAAGTAGTCTATACCAGTTTGATCAATAAAATTACATACTTTAAAATAGCAATTACGATTTTCTGAACATTGTATTGGTTTTAGTACTGTGCACTGCAGTAATCAACACAATCAGCTGGAATGGACATAGCATGTTCACTCAAACATTGTGGAAAACTTCTAGAGCCAACAGGAGGTTTTCTATTTTTTTCAATGAGATCTGATCTAATATTGGTAGAAAATAAAGTACTATATGAAAGATTTTGAAAAAGAACAGAGAAAAAATTTTAAGTGGTTTAGAAAGTGGGCTCATTGTCTCTCTTTAATTGATTTTATAGCTAAAAAGGATTGATTGATATATGTTATTGCTACTATGTCATATATTAGAATATAATCACAGTGCTACCAGAATCAAAACTATCATTGTAAAACATTCTATAATACCTGGTGAATGATCTGCAACATACAAAAAAATAACAGATTCTGGTTTACACATCATAAATGTACTCAAATGGAGATGTCTAGACATTGCTTTCCATACATTGATAAAGGCACAAAATCCAAAAGATCTCTCATTACAGTAATCAAGCAATACATTATTTCAAATGAAAAATAATCTAAATATTCTATTTATAGATGGTAGTCACAATTATGTTTTTGTCATACATGCCAAGTGCCTGTTACAGGTCTTTTTATTAAACAGGAGAAAGGTTTGGGCTTGAAATGAGGATAATAAGTGTGATTTACATTGGGGGAAAAGGAATATAAGTTATGCTATATATTTACAGTGCAAGGAAGAAGAAAGGAATAGAAATAAGCTTTCTTATAGCTTTCCTTGAATACCTAAGTGGATCATTTACTTAAACTCATAAATGAGTTAAGCAACAGAATTATCCCCAACTATATAAGTGTTTTCAATCAGCATACCTTAACAAGTTTCATGAGCTGGTAAAGGTCTTCAACCTCATCTTCCTGGCATGCAGTATACACTCTGCCAGTATTTATACTGGTACCTTTAATAAAACCACGATAGAGTGGCAAATCCAATGCATCAGCATATAGGTCAATGGCATGGTGTCCTACTGTCTGATACATATAGCTGTCCAATTCATCAGTCTGACCTGCCACAATTAAGAAACAACCATATTAGGTACATTGTTTCAGCAATTACAGATAATCACAATACTTCAAAGCACTGAGAAAATCTAAATGTTAATATTTTTCAGTTCACAAACAGATGTTTGGTGACAACACCACTATAAACATGGAAAGAAAAAAAATAGATTTCTCCACCCAACAGATGTATGGAGAGGAAGACATCTGTCACAAACATGCTGCCTATTTGCAAATTGTGGTGTCTTGTCTTTTTCCTGCTTCATCCAAAAAATTTCATATCGGTCCAATTCTGCTCCTATTCATGTGGCAATTTTAATAGGAACACAGGTCAGAGGCACAAACCCAGATGTATTTCAACATACTCAGAACAAGAAATTTCTAATGCACTGCAACACTGAGAATAAGCAATAGGTTGTCAAAATTTACAAAATTTTGACATGAAAGAAGAAATCTCTGAAAATGAAAGAAGACGATCTCTGCTTAGGTAGAATAAAAGTAGACCACTATAATGTTTTGACAGTGTTTAATAAACAAAAAGCTATTTCATTAACTAGGAGAAAAAATTAAACAAATTTTCTTACAAGCAGTTTGTAGCTAGGAGATAAGTAAAAAAAACAGCTAAAATGCAGACATCACAAATTAGAATTACATCTCCAACCATACAATAAACTATTTACAAACAATTTTTTGTAGATAATATTTCAAACAGATTGATAAAGTAATACATCATTATTGGTGAAATTTCCACTTTATTACAAGCTAACAGTTCACTATTTTAATGCTAATTTGTAACACTGGTACTTCTCTGAATTTACATAGACATCACACATTTCTGTTGTATACTTATGAAGCACATCTTGCAAAGAAAATGGTCTGTAACATTGATCAAGGTAACTAATTTGTGATGTAAGAATTAGGTCATGTCACCTTTGATGCCACACAACAGATATGGTTCTGCACAAAACAGGGAAATCCAAATCCCTAATCACAACTAACCAACCTAGACCAGAAGAGTCAATTTAAAAGAAAATTCAGTGATTTCAACATACACAAACATGACAAGGTCTTTAACTGATATTCTGCTTATAATACACAGTTTCTTTATTAATTGAGACTCTCCAGGCAACAGTGGTACAAGATAAAATAAAAAGAATGGCATAGAATCCACTATTGCCTGAAGCACCTCAATTAACTTTCTATAAAATTTTCAGCTACACACTTAAAGAAAGCATTTTATGATTTTAATGACAATATTCTACATTTCTGATGTGGATAAATTAGTTTGAAGACAACATATTTCAACAAGATTAGAGATTATTATGTCCTAGCTACCCAGAAAATAAATTGTTCTTATACTGTCCTAGCATTTGCCAGTTCTGCCCGTGACTCGATTGTGATGGTAGCTCCCTTTTTCTTTCCCTTTCTGTGTACTCTCCTACTACACAGTTATCAAATAACCTACTTCATTGCTTAAAATATGTTGAACAGTGAACCTAGTTAGCATACTTTAACGTTCTCCCCGACCAACTGGAAACAACTCGGTTTTCAAGTCTCACTTCAATTTGTGCTTTATTCCAATATACTTAGCTCACGCTCTCACCTCACAACTGACTACCTGAGTTTCTCCCATCCTTTTTCATAGAAATAAGGTGGAGCCTGTGAGGAACTGACCAAAAAATCAGTCCAACCTAAAAGGAAGGAAAAAAGCAGGAAAAATATGTGCATTAAGGTCAATTCCAACCCACATCAGTTCCTCAGTCCAGTTCACAGATGCTGGATTAGAATAATGGAGAAAGATGCACACAGATACAAATAGATAAGCAGCAGCACAATGGCACATTTTTGGCAGCTGCGATGGTTTATAGCATTTAGTTTAGCACCAGTTTAAAGCATTTCTAGAAGTACAGTGCTAGTTTTGGTTGATGACATCATCTATTACCTTTTAGCATTTGTGCTACTGAACTCACACAATCCCTTTGTTTACAACCAGGATATCTGTATTTTTGTTTTCAAATTGTGTAAGCCTTTACCGATCTCTTCTTGTGGGCTTTTTTTTCCCTTTAAGGAAAAATACATTTCATACTTTTCCATAGCATTTTCTACCTCTTTTAAGTTTCTATATTGACCTTCAATATGCAGAACTACATAAAAACACATAAAGAAACTTAATTCAGGCACAGTTGTGCCTCCGTTGTTTCTAATATCCTTTTTAAAAATTTCCTATAAGAAATGTGACTTTCATACCTGTATTTTCAGCAGGTCTTAAATTGGCTAGAGCAACAATCTGATGCCCAGCAGCAACACATTGCATCATATTATAACAACTGTCCTTCCCACCACTGTAAAAAAAAGAAAATAGTGGCAATTAAAAGTACAGATAAAAGTTTTAGTCCCTTATAACTTTTGCCTAACTGTTCAAAAATTAGTATTATCCGAGCTGGTTATAAAGTTCTGAAATAGAAGAGTTGTAGAATATTAACAGTACAAAAAGAAGGATTACACCATACATTTACTATATATGTATAGTGCCTAAATACAGTAACCATAAAGCACATAACCAGATTTGTACCTTATTATTAATCTGAGAGGTTACATGAAGAAAAGGCACTGACACTGGAATCTCTTCAAAGACTCTCTTCTACTCCAGAGACAAATTACTCTGTACTCATTACTAGTTAACGTGGATCAAAAAACCAAAATCTGCTCCAGCAAGTTGCCAGCATCAGTAATCCTTTGAAATTAGGATGTAGAGGTGGTACCTAGGAACACATTTTAGTGGTGGACTGGCAGTGTTAGGTTAATGGCTGGACTCAGTATCTTAAAGGCCTTCTCCAATCTCATTGATCCTATGTAAGGAATAACATTTCTCCTTCATGGGATACTTTGCTTAAACTTTCAACATTTTGAACATACTTGCCATTATCAAATTATTATTAATAATTAATTATTAATTATTTATTTAAGACTTTAATTATTACAGACAGTAGTTGCAGTTGACACTGCATTGTATGTATAAAGTTTTTTATGCGTTTAACTGCAAATAAAAATGATTACTGCTAGTAAAAATATATAAAAGCAAACATAACCATATTCTTGTTTGAGGCCAAGAGAGGATACTCCAACACAGAGGATACAATTGATTTTGACATTCATTCAAGATCTACTGGAACCTTTTCCACTATCAGTGAGGAAAAAATCCTGTTCTCCTGATGTAACTGAAAAAGTATTTCTATAGATTTTAATCACTAGAAAAAGAAATATTTCATCTACAATACAACTAAGAGTGTGCTAGAAAACACACTGCTTAAAAGATCCATGTTCAGACTCATGGTCTTCAAAGTACAACTACAGGTGGAGATTCTGTACAGCTTCTTTAAATGCCAAGGCACAAAACCCAGGGCAGGAATGGCAACAGAGATTTATACAAGCTCTGTAAAACTGCATTTTGTTTTAGAATCACTGAGACGTGCTCAGGAGAACAGATATTACAAGCAGTCCTTGCTAGAATAGATCATTGTGTTCCTTGTGATCACACTATTACTATTTCTACCTGAAAGGAGGTTGTAGCAAGCTGGGGGTTGGCCTCTTCTCCCTTGAAAACAAGTGAAGGACAAGAGGAAATGGCCTCAAGCTGCACCAGGGGATGTTCAAGTTGGACATCAGGAAGAATTTCTTCATGGGAAGGGTTGTCAAGCATTTGAATGGGCTATCCAGGGAGGTGGTGCAATTACCATCCCTGGAGAAGTTAAAGAAATGACTGGACATGGCACTTGTTGCTGTAGTCTGATTGACAAGTGGTGATTGCTCAAATGTTGGACTTGATAATCTTGGAAGCCTTTTCCAACCTAAATGATTCTGTGATTTTGAAACAAACTTCTTCAGCATCTCCAGCATTAAGCTCCCCCTTTTATCTAGCCCTCTATGTAAGAGCTTGAAAGTGCCTTACAGGAATGTAACCCTTTAGCTATTCCCCTCAAATTCTGCTTTTATCCATGCTAAAATTCTGTATGCTGTCTTTAATTTGCTGTGTAATTCAAACCTAAAGTAGAAATAGTGTAAATAGCATGGCATCCTTTTGTACTTACAGACTTTTGTAAAGCACTTGCTTCTGTTTCAGTGCTAAAAAAAAAGTAAATANTTTCCATAGCATTTTCTACCTCTTTTAAGTTTCTATATTGACCTTCAATATGCAGAACTACATAAAAACACATAAAGAAACTTAATTCAGGCACAGTTGTGCCTCCGTTGTTTCTAATATCCTTTTTAAAAATTTCCTATAAGAAATGTGACTTTCATACCTGTATTTTCAGCAGGTCTTAAATTGGCTAGAGCAACAATCTGATGCCCAGCAGCAACACATTGCATCATGTTATAACAACTGTCCTTCCCACCACTGTAAAAAAAAGAAAATAGTGGCAATTAAAAGTACAGATAAAAGTTTTAGTCCCTTATAACTTTTGCCTAACTGTTCAAAAATTAGTATTATCCGAGCTGGTTATAAAGTTCTGAAATAGAAGAGTTGTAGAATATTAACAGTACAAAAAGAAGGATTACACCATACATTTACTATATATGTATAGTGCCTAAATACAGTAACCATAAAGCACATAACCAGATTTGTACCTTATTATTAATCTGAGAGGTTACATGAAGAAAAGGCACTGACACTGGAATCTCTTCAAAGACTCTCTTCTACTCCAGAGACAAATTACTCTGTACTCATTACTAGTTAACGTGGATCAAAAAACCAAAATCTGCTCCAGCAAGTTGCCAGCATCAGTAATCCTTTGAAATTAGGATGTAGAGGTGGTACCTAGGAACACATTTTAGTGGTGGACTGGCAGTGTTAGGTTAATGGCTGGACTCAGTATCTTAAAGGCCTTCTCCAATCTCATTGATCCTATGTAAGGAATAACATTTCTCCTTCATGGGATACTTTGCTTAAACTTTCAACATTTTGAACATACTTGCCATTATCAAATTNATTACTATTTCTACCTGAAAGGAGGTTGTAGCAAGCTGGGGGTTGGCCTCTTCTCCCTTGAAAACAAGTGAAGGACAAGAGGAAATGGCCTCAAGCTGCACCAGGGGATGTTCAAGTTGGACATCAGGAAGAATTTCTTCATGGGAAGGGTTGTCAAGCATTTGAATGGGCTATCCAGGGAGGTGGTGCAATTACCATCCCTGGAGAAGTTAAGAAATGACTGGACATGGCACTTGTTGCTGTAGTCTGATTGACAAGTGGTGATTGCTCAAATGTTGGACTTGATAATCTTGGAAGCCTTTTCCAACCTAAATGATTCTGTGATTTTGAAACAAACTTCTTCAGCATCTCCAGCATTAAGCTCCCCCTTTTATCTAGCCCTCTATGTAAGAGCTTGAAAGTGCCTTACAGGAATGTAACCCTTTAGCTATTCCCCTCAAATTCTGCTTTTATCCATGCTAAAATTCTGTATGCTGTCTTTAATTTGCTGTGTAATTCAAACCTAAAGTAGAAATAGTGTAAATAGCATGGCATCCTTTTGTACTTACAGACTTTTGTAAAGCACTTGCTTCTGTTTCAGTGCTAAAAAAAAAGTAAATATAAATATGATCGATTCCTACTTTGACGCTCCATCTCTACCTAACATTCTTCTCATGCATACCTACAACTTTCTTCTAACCTATATACAGACATAAAAAAAATTAAAAAATCATACATTCACCATTAATTTTGGATACCACTCTTGACAGCTTGAAAATATATTCACTTCATAATGTGAACTTTCAGGCTTCATGGAGTCTTGAGACAAAGACTCTTTTCTTTCTGAATGACTTTATGCTAAAAAATAAGAGTCTCCCACTAGTTCTGATTTCAACTACAAACACCACTTCAGAAAAATATTGTACGAAAATAGATAATTGCCTATACTGTTCACAGCATTTCAACATTTTAGAAAATTGGAATCAACAATTAAAATGTCATACAAATAAATATTTTCAATTAATTTATGTGTATATATA
This sequence comes from Mystacornis crossleyi, assembly GCA_013400655.1. Taxonomy (NCBI): domain Eukaryota; kingdom Metazoa; phylum Chordata; class Aves; order Passeriformes; family Timaliidae; genus Mystacornis; species Mystacornis crossleyi. Next base: position 11,578 of record VYZQ01033732.1, on the reverse strand, counting down.
CATAAAGACATTTTAAGATGCAATTACGTCCATATTGCCTACATTGGACCACGAGTTAGTAGGTGGAAATTTGTGCTTACTGAATCACCTACTACTGTACTGTTATTTATTCTCCGTATTATTTACCATAGCCCTAACAGTAACAAGAAACAAACGAAATGGTGCCTACCTAAAAGACCTTCCAAACTAACTGTAAAACACAATATGGTTAAAAACCAATGAAACCAGACAGCCCATTTTATGGGTAGAAGGTGGACTCAGCACAGTCCACAGAAGACAGATGAAGGCAAATACTGAGATAGCCTGGGGACCCCTCTCAATTCTCATCATAGAAAAAAAAAATCACAAGGCCTTTTTGTAGAAAGCTCTGAAATGAGGCCAGTCGGGGCTCTTTTTGACAATGCTGCAAGTATGTTAACAGGCAGGCTTATAGACAAAATACCAGAAGAAAACAAACCAGGATAATAATGAAGATAGGAATCTGTAAAAGATTTCTGAGGAAAATTCCTTTCTATAGACAACTATAACCACTTACAGTTAAGAAAGTTGTAGAAGAATTTTAAAGAGTTGAAAAACATCATATTTCAGGTTGAAGATTGGCTTTAAAACATCTATTATTTAGCACAAAACACAATGCAGGGTTTACCCCATAAATACCACCTTAAAACAAGACTATCAACTTTTAGTGTGGCCAACATTCTAAAAGGAAAAAAAAAAAAAAAACAGGTTAAAGTAGTTTCATACATAATCCTGACCTTTGCAAAAGTAAGAAGCACTTCTCAAATACTTTTTTCCCCTCTGATCTTTGCCTAGCTCTGTTACAAAGACTTCAGACACTTTGATGTCTCTTTAAAACTCTTTAAAACTATTAGTGAAACTAAATCCATCCTTGTAAAATAGACCATTAAAATAGCAATTGTGTTAGAAACCTGTTTATAGGATTTTATTCCACCCTGCCTTTTAACACATTCCTCTGCTTAGAGAATATCAAAGTAAATAAACCTGAAAGACAGTCTTATCTATAAAATGAAAAAAAAAAATTGATGCTGATTTTCTGTACACCCTATTTAAGCAAATCTTGAAAAACAGATAACATTTCCTGTATTTCCTCCCCTTTGCATGATGTTTGGAATGATTTGCAATTGTGGCCAAACCCCAGTTTCAGCAAGGTTTGATATTAGGCATTCCCTGAAAAAATTTAATACGTTAAATGTTTAGGCTCAAGTAAATAGCTATTGCACCCAAAAATAAAACTACCTGCTCGCATCTGCACAATTCTTTTCCATTTAGAGGTTTCCTAGCCTGTTCTTCTTAATTAACTACTGTTACTTCAAGAAAAACACATGCCTGTCCTTACTAGAAAATGTTACTGTTTCAAAAAAAAAAAACAAAACAAAAAATTTACGAAAATTACGGAAACTGACAAAGTAACTTACAAAAGGACATTGGGGCGTGGGGGGGAGGATGGCAAACAGAAATCCCTGACAGGCAGGGCTGTGTCCAACTCCAACTATTTAAACGAGCTAGCTTCATCATTTTAAAACTGGCAAAATTAAATCTCTTGCAAAAAACCATACTACAAAAATCTATCGTTAACAGTTCAGGAAATTTGTCCTGAAAGAGTTTAAGATACTTGGAAAGCAAAAGCACCTGGATATTGACCTGCAAATGAGCAAAACCCCCTTTTTAAAGCAGGCCATGCGGCCCACGCTCTGCGCTCCCGGCGGCTTCGGCTCTCGCCGCGCTGCAGACAGAATAACCCGAGAGACCGGAATAACAGAGAGCAAGCGACTGGGGGAAATAACTGAAGTGTTGTTTTGCTGGGGTTTGGTTGAATGGTTGTGTTTGGTGTTTTTTTGTTTTTGTTTTTTTTTTTTTAATTTCATTTTAAAAAGACACCGGTTGTTCTTAAATTCTTCGGGAACGCGGAGCAACAAGAATGGAAACTGTCCCATGCTCACCGTGCTCGCAGGCAGGGACCGCCCTGCCGCGGCACTCGGAGGCGGCCAGTCCAGGGACCACAGGCAGAACCGACAGGCGGGGAAAAGCCGGCAAAGGAGGGGAACGGGTGCAGCAGGAAACGCATGGGCGGAAAGGGCCGGGCGGGTCTCCCGGGCGGCGCTGGGTGGAGCGCGACCCCCGGGCGGGCAGGGCTTCTCCTCGCGCCCTCTCTCCGCCTGCGAGACGCCCCTCGCTCGCTCACACAGGCGCATTACCTGATCAAAGCCACTACTCTCATGTTGCTCGCAGGCCGGGGGCGGTAACACTGATAGGGAGATGGGCGACAGCCGGCAAGCGCAGCGCGGAAGGAGCCTGGTCGCCACAGCCACTCTGGGCTGCGCACGCCGCCGGCTCCTCCGTTGCTACCGCTACCGCTTGGCCGCCTCCCTTCGCCGGGCCCTCCTCCCGGGGCAGGCCGGCAGACTGCCTGCACAGACCGAGGCTCGGCGAGCCGCCAGCCCCCCGTGCCCGGAGAGGTGCGCTGCCGCCGCCGCGGTGCTGCGCGTCGGCTGGGGCGGTAGAGCCCGGACGCGGCCCGGGGGCGGGCGGGAGGAGGGTGCGGCCGCGGAAGGCAGAGCGCCGGGCGCCTGTGGAGGGCAGGGCGGCGGCGCCGGCAGGCCCGGGCCGGCCGTTTGAGGGCATCGCCCAGCGCTCCTACCGCTTCCCCTTGCTTGCGTGTTGCCATCTGCCCTTCAGCGAAGAGCCGCGGACCTGCTCCAAGCGACTGCTGGCTAGGGAACAGGGCCGACCGAGGGAGGCAGCCCTCTCCCCATGGGGAGCCCGCGGAGGGGACTGCAGGGCGTAGTCGCAACTCCACCGCGGCCGGGGGCAGGGAGGCCGGAAGGGCCCGTAGTGAGGGCACGAGATGCCGCGGGCATTCAGAAGTCGCCGCGGGCCAGCGATCGCGGCAGCGAGGGGGGGAGGAACAGCCGAGCTGACCTGGCTGCCTCGCTGAAGGGCTCTCTTCTCGAAGGCGAGCACAAAATGTCCATCTGCACCCTCAGGTTCAGCTGCTGCAAACCGAAAATCTGATCTCGTCATCTGATACCTGTTTTCGGCCAGTTTTCTGACTAATCCCGCCATGAGGCACATGACAGAGGCACACCCCTGTAGGTTTGCAGGCTGAGTCAAAAGCTCACCCAGGTGTCCGGTCTTTTGACACCTGAAGCACAAGTTTATTTCTCCCATGTCACAGAAGAAACGTGTGGGTTAGTTCTGCGGAATAAACTTTATTCCTAGACTGAGTTTCGGAGTCCTATACCACCAGATGAAGACATTGTTGGTGGTATTGTGGCAGGGTTTTGAGCATCAGTGTAAGGGCCCGCCGCTCTCCATGCTTTGATTTCAAGGGCCTGGGAGACTAAAATGGGACAAGAAGCCACTGGAGCGCGGTTGGTTGCGCAGCCTGGCTGGAGCCCGGTGTGCAGGGGTGCAGGGTCAGCGGGACCAGCGCAGTGCCTCAGGGTGAGCCTCGGGGCAGCCCCGCTCCCTGCAGTGCCAGCCTGCCACCTGCACTCACCACGAATGCCCGTTCACGGTTCCTGTTGAATTTAGTTGTAGCAAATGCTGCAGATACCACAAAAGGCTCTGTTCCTCAGTCCTGGGATAAATTCTTTATGCACTGTGTTAACTTACCAGTCCCCTGTAACATGATATTATCCAATGGTATATAACAATCTGTATCACTCAGGCTTTAAATTAGTTCCTTGCACATAAGTTGTTGAATATGAAGTTCCCAGGAAAAGATAAGATGGAAGAAAATATTCTAAAAAAAAGCATTTTGTTATAGTGATAAATGTACCAAAATAAATGCATAGTGAGACAAGTATATGTTTTTTTTATATATATACAGCTCATGAAGCAGCTTGAAAAACTGCTTTTTTTTAAAGATTATTTTAGCACATGATTTATACAGTAAATCACTGTAAAATAGGAGTAAATCATTATGGGCAGATACGAAGATGATGATGCCTTCCTAAATACACTTTTGAAAAGTTAAATGACAATTGATATGAAACTTATTTGCTAGATAGTTGTGAAGATGTAGTAAACATAACATAGAGTTTTCTGCATTGGAATAATGGCAAAAAACATACATTAAAAAAAAAAATCTTCAGTTCATGCTTAGAGCATCACAGGCCAGCATCATGAGACAATATTTGACTTCCTTTGGAATTGCTTACAGGGAACTTGAGTTTCCTACTAGTTTATTGATGATGACATAATGAATAAATCTTTGAAAGCTTTTTCTGTTCTTCAAAGCATCCTAGGGGATCTAAAAGAGTGTCTTAGATGTGAAATTCTGATGAAACTGCAGCAATTTTTTTAGAGGTTGGGACTTCTCTTTTTAGCTCAGAAAGGTGATGGAGACCTATTCTAACTAGAAGAGATATTTTAGCAGAGATTACTAAATTGAATGAACCAATACTGCATAGGCTATGAGCTAGTAGAAAATAACCAGACCTTCGAGGAACTGTAAAAAAAAGCACAACAAAATTATTTGATTTATTGCCCAGAAAATAAAAAAAGAGGAAGGTAATTTTGTGATACATCACTTCTATATTTTCTGGGTTTGATATATGTTTATTTTTTTGTTATCACAAAAAAGAATAATTCAGCTAGTTGTTGTAAACACTTAGAAGATACTTATTTGCAGTACTTAGCATGATACATGGAAAGTAAAAATCATGTACATAAATTGTTCTACTGCTTTGTAAAATGGAGAGGCCATATAATCTGTAGCTGTAATCAGACAGCTTTAGAGCAAATATTCAAAGACTTGTAAAGATCTTTTCTAAGTAGCATTGCTAGAAGATCTGCAAAAAGAGTAATTCCGAAGTCCTGTATTTTTGAAAAGGTCTGTTACTATTAATCTATTGTTGATACAGTGTAGCTAGGTCTTGGGCAGATGGTTCTATTGCATTCAGTTTTACAGCTTCATAAAAAACTAAATTTCCACTTACAAGTTGGACTTGTTTGAAGCTAAATACAGTACTGTGGGATCAAGGTCTGCTTCATTTACTAGTGCAACTGGAATTTTTGCTTCCATTTGATGAAGATAACAGTAGTTATTTGCACAACTAAAAAAGTGTCCTTTGGGTCCCAGAGTATATCAAAACTGAATTAGTAAAGTGGGGTTTCAAAACAAATTTGCATTTTACCCAAAAGGATGCTATTTCCAAATTATGTGGAATATATTTTATGAGAAAACCTTTTGCCTCTCATTCATCTAATGGAATAGCTCTGGTGTAGCGTCACTGCTCTTAAAAAGTTCTGCCATATGACAGTGGACAAAAGACAGTGCACCATCTCTCAAGCTGCTTGCCCCAAGACATTCTGTACTGCCACAGCAGCTCAAACAGTAAAATCCACCAAAGCTGCCTTTCATCTTGGGGGAGTACTGGCTAGTTTGTACAGAAGGCCTGCAATAGCTCGGTGTTTCTTTTTCACCCTTTTCTGCCCAGTAAGTTGAAAATAATGATAATGAATTGGTATAACTGGAGGAACCTGTCAGAGGATTGAAAAAAAGCAGTGCAGTATCCCTAATGATCTGGAATAGTTAATTAAGTTCTCTTATAAATGAGTTCCAAAAATAACTTACTTTCAGTAAGTTATTCTGAGAAACAGTCATTTTAGCATACCTGAGCTGCAGTGCCTCTTAGCAAAGGGCCAATTATCTGGTGATTGGCAGTTAAAGGTGAACTAATGAAGTTCTTAATTAAAAGATTTCCTATTATAATCACCAGTAAGTAACAGAATACTGCATATATAAAGCAGATATAACATTAGAAGAATACTTCCATTTTGAAAAAAAGATTTTGAAAATCGTCTCCTCCGTTGCTTACCAGGTCCAGAACAGGAATGTTAGAGTTTTCAGGGGTGTAGCTGGCAGTATGCCACTATTGCCCCTTATTACGGTGTCCTGCTCTGACTCTCCTATAGTCAGAGGTGTTTTCCTCATTTAACAGGTGGCAGAATTTTTGCTGCTCTTAATACCCAAAAGCTGCCTATGTAATACAGAAAAATGGTTTGAGATTTTACAGGAGAATATATTGGACTTTTAACTAAGAAACTGGCAGCAGAGTTCCCTTAGCTGCCTGTCATTGACAGCTTCCCTGAAATTTTACTTACTTCACAGTAAGCAGGATATTTTCAATTTCTCCATGAGATAAACTAGAATTATATTTTGAGAAAAAGAATTCTAGTTTGGCAGCATGAGATGAATTGACATACTACTAAAATCTGAATAAAATAAATTTTTCAGACGGCATCTCTTCCCATGTAGATGTACAAGGACTCCAGGTCCTACATTTGTACAGCTCAACAGATATAAAGAGTATTGCTCTGAATGCTGCATAACCATACTAACAGTGCATGATGCCCTAAATAAAACAAGCTGTTAAGATTAGCTTGAGCACCTTGTCACACTGATCATCTCTTTTTAGACCAAGATATGCCTACATTGACTGAAGGTTGATCTCCAGCCATTCATACAGACGTGGCCCTGGTGATCAGCGCTGTATGTGAAGAATGACTTATTTGGCCTATGGTCTCCTTGCTCTTAAGTGCTCCATATAAACACTACTAAATATATATACAGCTAATCCTGTCGTTCTTAGTTCTGGTAAGACAAGGCTTGTCATTTTCATAGGTGATTTGAATTCTTTCTGCAGAACCATGAAATTCAGCAACTTTATTTTGTCCTTTGTATAGAACTTTTTAGGACTCTCAGACTCCAGTATTCATTAACCACTATGACACAAACAGAATTTAGCCTAAGGTAGCATTGTATAGGTTCTTGACTAATAGGTAATTGTCCTTATATTATGTCAGTTTTTCTAAGCTTTTGATGAACTTTGTTGACCAATCTACCATTCTTCAGAGATTCCAAAGTACAACATTAACCTTACAACGTCATGCCTCTGTCAGAATGACCAGTGTTTCCATCAGGCACTAGTGCAAGCTAAATTAATATTCACTGACAGATGAACAGTTTTTTAACTTGACTAGATGAATTTCCAGTGTTCGGAATTTTTACTCTATTAGTAAAAGCACTAACATTAATTACCACCAAGAAAAACTGTTGACTGTGACTGGCAAAATCATTAATTTCCCTTTTTTCTGTTCAGCTTAATCCATGGGATTTAAATGTATTTTTCTCCATGTGAAGTCTTTAAATACTTTCAAGACAAAAAAATGTGTCTGATCACCTCCAGGTTGCCAGAAAGCCTGCAGTAATAAAGGAGCTTCTGTTCTACATATATCTATTTTGATTGCAGTTAAAAAGTTAAGTGGGGATGTTACATTTACCAGTTTAAAGCACTTTTATATTCTCCTCACTTGTTCTCACTTACTAAAAAAATTGGGGTTTCAGAAATAAAATTTTAAATTTTTTTGTGTGAATTTTAAATACAGAACAAATGTGCGAGCTGATCTAATGATACATTGAAAAAATATAAATCAGAGATGAGTTCATTGTAAAGAAGTAAATGTACAAGATTCAAAACCAAGTCTGTTATCTAACATGAGCTGTTTCCTGTGGAGCTGTATTAACTACCAATGAAGACTGAAGACAAATTTTGAAGTGCTTCTGCATGTTAGAGACTATGATTGCCTATTAACCATTCTAGAGAGGAAGAAAGAGACTGGGCTCAATAATCCTTAAAATGTGTTCATCATCCAACAAATTTGAAGCTAAAACTATAGGCTTTAATTTATTGGGACTTAGCCATCTACTGGCTCCAAAACACCCAGAAAAAATGTGGTCATGGGTAATAATCCATGAGAACAGAGATAAATTAGCTATCTAGTTAATGAGGTTAAGCTGCAGTATCTTCTCCATCATCATGAGCTAAACCACTGGGATCTTGTAGGCAGAAATGGCTGGGATATTTTTACAGAGACACAGAAATTTAGAGAAACAGCTTTCAGTGAAAAGACTCAGAAAATTGAACTGTTGCAATAAGAATACAAAAAGGAACTGTTGTCTCTTATTGTAGTGGTATATAATTTGAGATCATTCCCCACTTACTAAATGGTTCTGCAGTTCATCATTGGTTAAAACATTTGAGTAGGTTAGAGCCGGTGAAGTTTCAGGGGAATAAGCAAACAGCAAGTTTTTTTGGCCCATTTGTTTCATTGCAAAAATCTTCCTGTACCATAAAATATTTATAACAGAGCTGTAAGTAATAAAAAGGACTATTTTCTTTTCATTCCACTGTTCCTATTCTGTTCAATTTTGCCAGTAAAAATAACATTAATACCTTTAACAATCAAAACAGATATTAATGTGTCACATTTAATACTCTTCATCTCACAGTTAGATTTTTCAAGGGAGAATTAGTCTAGTAAGTACGGAGCTGTTTTGACCTAATAAGAAAAGTGTACTGAGCTAATTTTGAGTGATACAGAGAAAGCATTTTATTGCTGAAAAAAAGCAACAAATCAGTTTTACCTTCCAATGTCCCACTGAACTGTATGACATCATGTGTAGCGTAAACCACTTGACATACTCTGCCTCTGATTTTGAGTCCTGAAGGAAGGGTGGCTGTGACAGTGCCCTTTGAAATAACATTGAAGCTTCAGCTCCCATGTCAACATCATGCTCTAATCAGTGCAGTCTTTTTTGTTGCAGGGTCTTCCACCTTATAATTGACCCTGACATATGCTATTCACTCTACCCCTTGGCTTCGGACATATAATTCCTGTCATGGTCAATTATTAGGTGATAGGGCCTGCAACCACGGGGACCATTGCTTAAAATCATCCTACACAGTAAGCCCTGAAGTGACCAAATTCAAATGTAACTGGAGGGGAAGAGGGGATCTAGTCTTTGATAAAACTAATATTCTTTCACTTCTATATAGAAAAATGTCAATTTTCATCATCCTGTATGTTACTGAGATAAATGGTGACAGTGCTATTTCTGAAACAGGTTAAGGAAAAGTACAAAAGCCTTTCCCAAACTCAACATACTCTCAAATGAGGAAATTGTCTGTATGAGCATACAGTATGCATAAAAATTAGATTACACTACATTTGAAAGGCAGATGAGAGTTTAAGAGTGACAAGTGGGCAAGTGCTAAAAATAAGGGCATGTTACTTCCTTTCCAACACTTCTTTGTCTGTATGCTTTCTTTGATGTTGTTTAAGCTTTGAAGCAAAGAAATACTTTTCAGGAGTCTGAAAGGTACTTCTGATTCCTGTATTGATAAGAACTGGTTTTGAACAAAAAGATTTCTTCTAGTTTTTCCATGGTTCAATAATGCCTGAGAAATTACGCAAAGACAAAAACCAGGACACCTGCTCTCTGGTCTTCATATAAGATTTATGATTTTCAAAGCCAAACAGTTTTGCAGTCATTGTACTACTACAGTTTAGTTAAAAAAATCATTACAACTTTAGGAATATGAGCTGAGACAAGCAAAAGTTTACGATCCATCTGCAGAGATTGTGAACTACTGGATCACTTCACAGATTCTCAGTCCATAGTCAACTATGCCACTAACCCAGAGGACTGTCCCGGGTTTTTGCTATGTAAACATTGCTTTCAATTTGCTAGGTGCCATTGCTTGGTTTGGGCTGTTTATTTGGGTATGGGTTTTTTGGTTGGTGGGCTTGTGGGTTTAAAAAAAAAAAATTGAAGGGAATTTTAATAATCTATAGTCTTTTCAAGCCACAAATTTTTGTCTACAGGGATCTTCCACTGGTTTGTTTCACTGTTGACAATTTACTTAATTCTCTCATATGTGAGAACACAGCTCAGAAAGGATCCTTAAAAGATCTTTGCACATCTCCTGAGTTCTACAGGTAATACAAGATAAAATATTCTAAAAAATGTGATTTGGTATCACAATAAAGGTATCACATTCTGAAAGTATGATATCTTTATTGCATCTCTTAGCTTGACTAGACAAAGGTCTAATTAACATTCATACAATTATCTAAGTCTTTAAAATCCCATCTGTCTTAATGATGTATACATAGCATGGTAAGCCCAATAAATACCAAGCACATACAATGCAAATGCTTTTAATTTAAACTATAACACTGCTTACTGAAGCTCTTGTACATATTCTGTGTTTCAATTGTGTGGTTGTCATAAGACTTGAAAACCTTCCTCCTGAAGTACACAGTCCTACATATATTTGAGAGCTGTTAGTTCAGCAACTTATATTACTGTGTGCAATATCCAAACAAGTAAACTTTGGTAATGACTGATATAGCTACATATGAATGACTTTACCTGGTGTGTAACCAGCTCAGGTGTTTGCAAGACAAAGATTAACCTTGACTGNACATTAGATACATGATTTTAACAGCATGAGGAACTTAAAACATTTAACAAACTTCTTAAATACAAGCTTTTCATTGATCTCTCTTCTTCAAGGATAGCAGAAGGAAAAGGTGAAAGAAAATCATATAGCTAAAGCTGACACAAATCCTAACCAAACACAATTAATAAGGAGTATAAAAATGGTAAATATTTGGATGATAAATCTTGTGGCAGTATGGAAGTCAGATGATTACTATAAGCTTTGCCTTAAAGATTTCTAATAGGGTATATCCAGTCTGTCCTCCTTCCATTATGGATAAGATTGGTAAAAAACAGCTTTGAAAAATTTGATTCTCCTGGGCTCTTATGTATACTACAGCATTAAAAGCAAACATTTAAAGATAGAAAACTTGTGAAACCTCAGTGCATTTTTTCCCATTTTCAGGCAGCATGGATCAACNNNNACATGCATTCTTTTATCTACCCTGCACGTATCACGTGACATTTTAAACATTATTTCACAGGAGAGTTAATTCAGCTTTCAGCAGTCTGCAGTCTATGAAGCAAGGAGAATAACTCCTGGCTGCTTTATGGTTTAAAGCATGATTGAATATACTAACAGGGCTCCATGAAGTACTCATTTCAATATATATAATGTATTTTTAAAATATTTCATCTCTATACAGGTCTCATCCTCTAAAGAAGTGGAGCATCTCTATTGCACTTAAGAAGCAGAGGCAATAGAGCCCAAAAATCCTGAGACAGCACCAGTGATCTGAATCTTGAAATTTTATTCCTTGGTCAATAACTTGTTGATCGTTGCTTGATCATTCCTGCTATTTCAGCTGCTCCTTTTTTCATTTTCTCTACATGTAAAGTGACATAGTTATGCCTTGCAGAGTATTTTGAGAATTATGGGAGTTTACAACTGGGTAAGTTACAAAACATCATTGTAATAAGTATTTTAAAGAGTCTTTTCATAAACCTTTTAACCCAATTGCTCTAAAAATCATTCTTATTATTTAGATTATGACGATTAAGGGAAATACTTTATGTCTAATGAATGAGATAATTAATAATTATAAATTTATAAGACTAGCTTATTTTTGCTTATTTTCAGTGTTTATATGCAGGTTCTTCTGTGGAAGTATTCAGGGACATCACAAGCAGTATTTAAATCTCACCACGGCAACTGATTTTTCTGTGCTCTATCAAATAACATATTTGCAAAGCTGCCAGATGGGGAGAAAAACTGCAGTGAGAAAATAATGGTGAGGTTTGCAGTACAGGAAAAAAGGATCA
>VYZQ01033729.1:0-12643 GCA_013400655.1 Mystacornis crossleyi | reverse complement strand
TGATTCCCCCGCGGCTGCAGGGGGCGCTGTGGCGCGAGCTCAGTCGGGTCTCCCTCACGTGGTAATGGCGGACATGCCGGCGGGAGAGGTGGAAAAGGGACTTCCTTTACAAACTCATGGGGGGCAGCTCATCCCGGTGCCCCTCCGTATGGTGAAATGGGGCAGGAACCTCGGAGTGGCAGGCTGGAATGGCAGAGGCAAACCCCTGGTGGTGGTGAATCTAAGTTTAGCACTAAGCCCCAAGTGGCGGCAGAGGCAGAAGCAGCGGAGTGTCCCTGCAAACATGGGGTATTGGGGTGTCGAGTTAAAGTGTAGCAAAAAACCCAAAGCACTGGCAGAAAACAGCGGGGCTGTGCAGCAGCAGCCCGGCTCCCAAAAGCAGTTGGCAGATGCTCCCTTGGATGGGGGAGGGGTCCCGGGTTTTCCCCTGAGGCACCTGAGTAGATGGTGAGGGTCCTTTCCAGTGAGATCAGGTGTTGAAGTGGTCCCAGTTCAACGGCTGCTCTTACCCACGGTGGCAGAAGCAGTAAAAGACAGAAGTCTGTGGTGGCGGTGAATTCTTCCCAAAGCAACCGCAGTCTGGCTGTCTCCCCTCTGAGATAAACAACATGAGCCAATTAAATTTAATAGAACAAATCTAATTGAGCAAAACAAATCTTTTAGTCGATAAGGAGACAAAAGGAGCCGATCTGCCCAACTACAAAACAAAGAGGTACAAGTCAGGTGCTGGACCAGGGAAGAAGTGGCCAGAGGCAGGCCTGCAGGGCACAGGAGACACATTTTATACCCCGGGAGGAGACCCAGCCCCTCCTCCAACTCCACCTCACTGTGATGTTTTGGTTGGCTTGTTGTTGTCCAGGGACCTCTCATTTGTTGGCAGCTGTCCATCTGGGGCTTAGGTCTTCCTCCCTTATGCTAATGTGGCCCTTCTCTCCACGCTCACCTCAGGGTACACAAATTCCAGAAACTTCTATAAGAACTCCCAGTACAGAGAACATTAAACAGTATTCAATTCACATACTGAACAATAAATGTTCAATTAACACGGGAAACTTATAAACTTATTAACATATGGAAGCCAGTCATCTGTCCTGGTTAATAACACCTCTGATCCAAGGGGGAGGAAGAGCAAGGAGCTGAGCCCAGCCCCTCACCGCCAGCCAAAATGTCGAAGTATCTCTGCACTTCCCAGGAGAAAGCCCCTGAGCTAAGAGACTGCAGCCAGCTGCACCCTCCCCCCTCCTCCTCCTCTCAGCCACAGCTTTTGCCTAAGTATAGTTGTTACCATCTCTTAGGCAACAAATGGGGAAAAATTCTCTGAAAGAAAGAAAAAAAAAAAAAGGAAAAATCCTAACCTCCAGCACTCCATCTTTCCTGTCAGCTCCTTCAGGCAGGACAACTGCAGAATTTCTGCAGAAGTAGTCCCTGAAGCAAAGCACCAACTCCTATCAACTACTGACTCACAAGAAACGTAAAACACCATTTTTCCCAGTCCAAAAGAACTCCAGAGACACAAGAAGGAGCTTCTCCAGCATCCCTTCCTCTCTATGTCACAGCCAGTCCGAGATAGACCCTTGGGGACACATGTTCAAGTGTTTGTGAGTGTTAGGGAATTACACTGATGTAAGAATGAATGAGAATGGAGATAAATCAGCTTTGAAATTCTGTAAAATAAAATTACTTTCCCTTAAGTTCACACATTTAGTTTAGTCATGAAAACTTTCTAAAAGAACCACTGGGTTTTATTTTATACATCAGAGAGCAAGCAACTAAAATTTTTTTGTTATCTTTGAGACTTGCAAGAAACTGATAAACATTTACATTTACTGTAAAAAATTAAGTTTCCAAGTCAACAGTGTATTCTATATTTGTCTTAATAGGGCTGATTTTATCCTCCTTAAATTCTGCCTAATTTTTTAACTTGGACTTTTATTTGCTGCAGAGTTTCTCATAAAAATCTGCAAACAAATTACAAACTGTGGTTAATGAGCTATGCATAAACCTTCTCTTTTCTTTATCATTCTTACCATCTGCTTTGGCTGTTTTATTATCAGCCTGTAAGCCAGTAATCTGTCTAGTTTATTTCCTATCTCACTCGAAAAAAAAATGAAGAAATCCACAAGAGTTTTGAAACTCCCTGTTTTCTCTTGAGTTTTCTCTGAGTGGTGCCTTGTGGTCGAGTCTGCCTCATGCTTCCATTTTCTCCACTGCCAAGTTCAGACTTCCAGTTCCATTAAAAAAGTCCTTTGGATTTCCAACACGCCCCAGACAGGACAGCAATTCCAAGATCAGATCAATCTATTTTACCTTTCTTCCCCATTGTTAATAAAAATACTTCTTTCCCTCCCCGCCATTCCTACTGCAATCTTTACTGACTTCTTACTGATTTATTTGATGTAAAATACAACTATGGATTTGCAGAGAAAAAAATTGAGTATTTATGCCTTATCTATCCATGTAGAAGTATTTCAGCACAGCCTTTTCTCTGTGCACTACAGTTTAATATGTGCTGTGATAGAGATCTTCCTTCCCTTCCAGGTAGGGCCAGCAAAATTCTGGACATCTGTACTTTGACATGTTCCATCACAGAAGTATCATTGGGACATTAATCTAATTAAATTCCCTCATTTTGTCTAAAAATATCATTAAAAACTTTAATTATTCTCTTCTGAGATAGGCCAGTACTGCATATGAATAGAACAAGAATAAGAAACAGGACCAAGTTCTTTAAAAATCTATGAAAAACCCCTTAAATTCAGTGCTCTGTGAATTACAACCATCACTAAGTAGGTTAAGGAAAAATTTCATCATGGTCTCTCCTTTCAAATTTAGCCATTATTTTCAGAACTGACAGTTGGGTAGCATTTGTTCTTTATAATGGAATGACTGACTTGAGGAGAAGTTGGAAAAGCCAGCAGCAAGAATGAGGCTTTATTTAATGAGGGTGAATTTGTGAGAAATTATCCCAAAGTGAGCAACAGTTAACCACTAAGCTGAAAAACAGCTTTTGAATCCTCTGAAGATTTCCTAGCAGAGCTGCTGTTCTAGTGCTAAGCTCCACAGAGACTTTAATCCATTTTGCACCCGAAAAGGGGCATGGGAGTGAAATTATTACAGTTTCAAATGCAAGCTCAGGGGAACTTAGCCTGGTGCTGAAAACTGATACTGAACTGAGCAAAAAAACCCCAAAAAACCACTTGGATAGACATTCTGAGGCGTCGTGACTGTCTTGGGCATACTGTGTAGAAAAGGCACCTGGTAGGGTCTGTTATGAGTTCATGTACTTCTTAACCTTCACCAGCTGTGTTTTCTCACTTCCTTGTGCTCTCACATACATTACAGCACTTCAGCAATAATCAGGATACCAGCAAAGCTGGCTGTTTCCCATGTTTTCTGATTTACTGTTAGTTTTATAAATGCAAACAAGCCTAACTGAACAATTTGTAATTTTTTTTGTTTATTCTCAGTAAATTTCTGTGATAAGAAGAACTTCATTTTCCCAGATATAGAAACTTGCCAAAACAGAGAGAAGAGTGCAGGTCCCTGCTCTAAACCACTTTGAAACCCACAGAAAGACCATGGGAAAAATTCATCTCTCCTAACTGCAATGATTTAAAACTTGTCCGCTCTAAGTTGGTTGCAGAGACCTCAACAATCCAAACCAATTCTGTCTTCGAGTACGATTCATCGCTCTGTGCATGCACCGATCTCTCCCTGCCAACTACAAAGAGGACCCAGATGGGCAGTTTAGTCAGGGAGCCAACTTCTAACACTTCTGCGGTTAAATGAGATCCATTGCTATTGACTGGGACAGAATGGATTCCAACAGAAAGTAAAGTCAGGCAGGAGTCTGTGGCCAAGAAGGGCTATGATTTCTGCATCTCCAGTCCCACCCATCAGCCACTAAAGACTGTCACTCTGTCACAGACAATCTTCACTTTATGGAATCCTAAAGTAGTGTGCCAGTCCAGGGAAGAACAAACACAAAACATGTCAATTAATTTTTAGGAAGGTCAATTAATACACAGATTGATTATTTCTTCTTCTAGAGCCATTGACATCTCCTGTTTCTCTTCTAATTAATCTCTATTTGTACCATGTGGTGATGCCTTAGGTTTTAACTTTAACTTTTTAGGTGGCCACCTAAAAAACAGAGACTAGACAGGAATAAGGGAATAAAGGCAGGTATTTATTTTAAGGGCCTTCAAAGGTGCACCCTGGGCAGGCCAAAGGCGACATCCAAGATGGACCCCGGGTCACGAGTTCTTCACACTTTTATAAGTTTGGTTCATTTGCATATCAGGGTTAATTCTCCAATTAAAACTTCAGTTAATTATATAATTTCCCCAAGCTTACCCCCCTTCTAAAGATGTTGGTTTACACATTTTGGGCCTAGGACAGTCTGGGTGTCCTTGGAGACCAGGCTTGGAGAAGCTTTGTTATGTCTATCTGGCATAAGAGAACAGCAGCTAGCATGCTACAAGAAACTTCAGAGTCACAAACTAGGCAATATAGGATTTGAAAAATATAAAAGTTAAAACCTAAGGCATCATTTGAGTGAAACACAAGTTTGTAAACAAGGCACCAGAGCAAGTGTTGTGATACCTGGGCAGGTCACACACACAAATTCACACAGCAAAGGCTCTTGCTGCAACTGCTTTGCTGCTTAGTGCAACAAGAGCAATGTATTCTTCTCATGCCAAGTAAGTTGCAATTTAGTAGTAAGAGTACCATGCCTAGGGCTAATTATCCCTGACTGGTCTAAGTAATTAGCTGTGGGCCAGAAGACAAGAAGGCCCTTTCCCAGTCTTTCCCAGAAGAATGCAGGTTGGCCTAATTCCTAGTTATAGTACTTGGGTTCACAGAAAGGCAGGAAACAGGAAGCAGCATTGCCTTTCAGTTTCCACACTCCATGTCCACAAAAACACTTAAGGGATAACAACAAAGGGCAACTCTTAAGAAATCAGCAGTCATTAGACACCACCTATGTCTTTGCTAGGCTCCAGTTCAAGGGAGAGTTTAAGCTCTGATTAAGCATAGAACACACCCTTGAAGCTATTGACGGTTACAGAATCTACAACTGATAGACTTGTCTGTCCTTATCTCTCTTTTGTCCAGTGTCTGAGGTCTGTTGTACACTAAACCCAGGCAGGAATAAAGCTGTCACTCCTGTGATCTCACTTGACACAGGTTTTCCCTTGCTCGCTGTTCCAGGCTGCAGTTCTGCACTGCTTTTCCCACTAGACATCTTAACTTGCTTCCATCCAGCTCAGCTAAAAGCACAACTGCTTAAATGCAGAAAACTTTAAAAGAAGAATTGGAAGCAGTTCAGAAGCAGTCTTTCTGCCATAAAATTTCTGCTAGCAACTGAGAGTTTAAAAAGTTCTCCCTTGCCTGGAAATATATGCATATATATACACAGGCAGATATACACACACATACGTGCGTGCACGTATATACATACATATATATTTATAAATATACATATATGAAATGTATATATATATATGTAAATATAAATACAGTGCATCTAGATTACCATTTCAGTTCATACACAGTCTGGTTTGAGGAGAATTCCCTCAGTGCCCCCTCACCACCCTCAGATCACCCAAGGAAGAGGTCTCAGAACACATGAATGGACACATTTTGGAGGAACGTAAACAAGGTATTCTTCATCTGCTGCTGACGCCAATTCAGTCCAAGGGTCCAGAGCAGTGGAAGACTAAAATAATCTCCCCAAAACAGACCTAATACTGTGGCACCCTCCCCCATGCCAGGGTGGACACCGTCAGTCCTGTGTTCCTGGCCTGGGAGTCCTTCTCTTCCCAAAATCTTGCCACCTTTAAAAGGAAGGAAGCTATTCAAATGCTGTCTTCTTTCTGCTGTGAGAGGAAAGGTGAGCTATCATCTACTGCCCTGTACTACATTACAGGCTATGAAATATTAGCCTTTATTATTTTCCTCACCAGGAACATGCTTCTGCAGAACTTTGGGGAAAGAAATGAGGCTGTCTTCTCCTGACTAAAATAATTAATGGCAGTGGACCTCCAGCACTGTTAGCCAGCCCAGCTGCAACCAGGAAAAACCAAGGACCAAGACTCCAATTTCATAGTTTCAGCAGGATATTGGTGTCCACTCATCCAAAGGAGTGACTGATTCTCAAAAATGATTGCTCCAAGCTGAATAAGAAGCTGGCAAGGTCTAAAATGACAGAACTAAGAAAATTCATTATGTTAAACATACTGCTTTTACTTTTCATCCCCTTTAAATAAAAAAAAAATTCCCAAACCCACAGAAATTTTACTGCATTAGAAGCCCTAGCAACAATGCGAAGCTAATCTTTAACCTCTCTGATCTTGATTCACATAGTCATAATTGTGTTAAATGCAATGCCTTTTGATTCAATTACCGTACGATCTATTACTGTAATGGAAAAAGTAATTAATGTTTTTAATTAATGAGAGACTTGAAAATGTACAAACAGAAGCATTAACTTCTGTTTTTCTTGAGCTATTAAAATAATTGTATAAAAATATCACATCAAACTATAGATCTAGTCCTTATGGCTCTGCTAGAAATGATGCTTTAAGGTACCAAACACAAATATTTGCATATTAAAAAAGAATTAATCATCCAGTTGGACACACTATCTCTTACTCACTCAAGATAAATAAAAACCGTGGCATACAATAAAAGAGGTCAGCACAGCTAATGAGAAGAACAATGTTTTGTGGCACTGTTGCTGTAGCCTGTGCCTGGCAGCAGAGCATGGGTGGCACATCAGGTCCCTGAAGGAGCTATTTCTGATCACCAGCTACAAGGGAACAGCACATTACCAGTTCATGTATAAATATTTAGATACAGAGAAGAACAACTCATAAAATGGTTCTTTAGAATGATTCAGCTTTTTTTTATTTAACTGAATTGTGAACATGTGCTCCAACTGTATTTTAGTCTGCTGCTACTGTAAGACTTTGTAACATTTATTTCTTGCAAGGAGATGAGGACCACGGCAATTTACTGCATGTTCTGCCTCTCCACAAGCCAAAGGAGGATTGTTTCTCAAACCGAGGTTACCTTTGGGCTAAAATGCCCCTTCTGAGTGGGGGCTTTATTTATCACAGAAGCTCAATACAACCTATATTAATTCTTGAAAACCATGTCTCCTGATACAGATCCTGAAAGTACACTGGAGAATTACAAAACCAAAGTAGCTTCAAACCACCTAGAAGGCTTTATAATATTTTCAGGAAGTATTTCTGATTAAACAAAGATTTAAAAATGCAAATTCTCAAGGAAAATAATTCTGTGCAGTACACAAGGTTGAAAATAATTTTGTGAAGCATGGCAGCTTAGTTTTACAGAATCTCCCATGTGGGACCAAGTACTCCCCAGTGTAAGTCATTAAGTTCCATGCCATGATTTTACTTTAAAATATACAATTTATCTGTTCAAAATGAGTTGAGCAGTTCAACAGGAAAACACAGAGGTAAAAAAGCTAATATAGACATTCACTGAGCCAAGTTAAGGCAAGCACTGCTGCCATCACAGAGTGACCCATCCCTCTAAAAACTGTCAGTGTTTCCATCATTTTAAGGGAAGGGACATCGGGAAGCTTTGTGTAAAGAATATTCACTCTAGCACTCTCTTAAATTCAAGAAGGTAATTGAAAGGCTCAAAAAGTCAGAAAGCAAAAATAAAGTAAAATTTTTGTAGCTGTGGTATGAGTGTCCAGTACTGAAGGTTGACAATAATAATTTTAGAAGTTAAATCAGAAGCTAAACATTTATCATCAATGAAATACTTGTAGATACTCCTGAACTTAATTCACTTGCCTGAAGAAATGAAGGAAAAAAAGAACAAAGAAGAGAGGATTATAGGTTAATCAGGTATTTAAAATAAGAAATAGGAATTCACACCTGTACTTCCATTCTCTAGATTCTTTTATATATTACAATATAGGGTGTATCACAGCTCTGGGTCTCCAATGTTGACATTACCCCTATGACTTAACACTGTAAAATTGATTCTGGCAAGTCTGCCAGCAAGGGGGGAAAAAACAACAAATTGAATGTCACTGACTAAACTTGATAACAAAAGGGCTTGGGTTCCTTCAACACACCACTGGAACTCAGCTGCCACAGTAAAAAGGAGTAAAAGACTTGAAAATAAGGTTTTGCTTCAGTAGGGGTATGAGTCAGGCCTATTAAGCATCTAAACTGTGACATAGATCTTAGACCATGCCTTTGCATCAATGACAGCAAGCGTGTGCACTCTTCTGATTCAAAGCCAGCCCATCCCTGTTACTAATCTCCAGTTATACTGCTGGCCTCTCCCTCACCCTACAAAGGAGAAAAAAAGGAGGGAAGTGGACAAGATAATTAGGGATTCCAAGAACTTTTTCAATTAATCTTGAAAGTTAAAACTTTGAAAACAGGACATCGAGTCCTTGCAGTGCTCCGGAGCACATCAACAGCCCTCCCATACACAAGAACAGAACAAGGANTTAGGGATTCCAAGAACTTTTCCAATTAATCTTGAAAGTTAAAACTTTGAAAACAGGACATCGAGTCCTTGCAGTGCTCCGGAGCACATCAACAGCCCTCCCATACTCAAGAACAGAACAAGGAACAGCAGCTTAATCCACAGAAGGGCTCAAATGCCCTTAGACCCTAAAGTGATCCTTGCTTAAGGGAAGGTCCCTTTCACTAAAGGCAGTCATTATTTCAGGGCTGGAAAATCCATCTCAAACCAAACTGCAGCTGCACCACCTACTCTCTGACTAAACACTGGTCTAATCACAAAACAAGACAAATATAAAAACCTGCAATAAGTTCTGCAAATAATCTGCTGCCTGTAATGATTTTTCTGTGTCTATAGAGAGACCAAGTGACCACTGAGCAAGAATTCCTAATTTAGGCTTTTGTAATCACTTGGTCTTTAATATCATAGATATCCTTGGATTGGATGGATGGATGGATGGATGGATGGATGGATGGATGGATGGATGGATGGATGGATGGAGTGTCCCACACATAGGCCTGCCTCACCTGGACATCCTGTTGTAGTTTACCAACGGGAGCTGTGTGCTTTTCGAAAAGAAATACCTGAAGACCTATCTGAGAGCAGCATTTATTCAGCCTGTACGAGGAGCACTGGAGCATTTATTTGGAATATACACAGTCCACAACCCTCAAGATCTTACCAAAGAAAGTCTGGCAACAAAGGAAGCCTTCAGCAACCTCAAATCATCTATATGAAACTGGAGTGGAGCTCTGGAAGGGACAGACAAAGGAAGGCACCACCACCCTGATCATTCCCTGGACCAGCTACATGAGAACCAATATTTCCAAGCTGGGATTTCTGGTATTGCATCAAGAGAATCCAACTGGAGCAAAATGGACAGCTTGGAGCACACTGACAGTAACAATCAAACCTCCCTGTGTCCTGAGGACATCCCATAATGTATTCCATTGTATACTTTGCACTGTTCCCATGACTCCCTAAATAATGGACTTAACGCAGAATACACTTGACAAAAATTTTATTTCACATTCAAGCAGTTCTAGTTCAGTGGAACATTAATTTTGTTTATCCGTCTGAAATACTGAAAATGGACTGTGCATTTCAACTTAATTGCAGCTGCAGTCGTCAGGAGGATTTCTTATATATCTGAAGTAGTTGCTCCCACATTACGTTTTCATAAAATATTGAAATGTGTGAAGAAATGAACTTGTGCTCTCACTTGTTTTTTTAAGAGTTAACTTAGACATTACCTTAGAGAGTGCCTCAGACCCTGAGCCACCTCCCCACTGCTCTATTTAATGAGAATACTTAGTTTCAGTATTACTTTACAGCATGTTCAATCTGACATGTCTCCAATTTGCCAACTACAAAATGTGATTATTCCATAAAATGACATTGCCTATTAAAAATGAAAGAAATACAATTTAATTTGAATTGTATTACTAATTTACATCTACATATAGCTTATTAACTGCTGCTGGCTTCTCAGTTGGGTAGGCAAGATAGGAAATATTTCGATTTATGTGATAATTAGAGTAAGACCAGGGGTTCTTTCCAGATTTAAAGTGCATTTCTTCTCTGAAGAATGACTTTTGAGACATTAGTCTGGTAGGTTCCATAGTTCTCTTTTAAACATTGAGAAATTGTCTGGGTTAGAAGTGAAAATGCTTTTTCTAATTTTGAATCCTGTGACTTCCATCAAAATCCAACTGGGTTTGTTACTTGTCATATTAATAAAACTCCAATGCAGGCAAGTAGTACATTATTTTGGGGGGAAAAAAAAGATGTCTCTGATTACAGATACTGGGGTCATTTTAAGCCTGATCTTCCCAGTGACATAAAAAGGAATTATCTCAGTCAGGAAAATAGAGTGTGTCCTTCACCAAAATAATTCGTTTTTCACGGTTGTCTTAGATTGGTTTGCTCCATCCTGAAGAAACAGTTTTGGCTTTGTAATTGAGAGTTTTACTCAGGTTCTCCATGAGAAATAATTTACAATGAGATTCAAAAATTCATGGTATTGAGACAGCTAATATGAGAAACTGTGAACATAATAATAAAATAAAGGTTACTTTTGCTGGATCAGTAGGGATTTATTCCATATCTGACCTTTCATCTTTGTATTTATGAATGCAAGAAAACTGCTCACATTACTAAAGATAAAACTCCTGTTTAGGCTTTTAGTGACACCTGGCAAAATGCAGCATAAGGCAGCCCTCTTCCTCCTCCTCCTCCTCCTCCTCCTCCTCTTCCTCCTCCTCCTCCTCCTCCTTCTCCTCGTCCTCAGCATCCCACAGCGGGACATGTGGGACTCACACAGCCTATGCTGCTGGACCCCTCACACTGCTCTGGAAGCAAATGTTCAGAGTGTTCTGGAGTACAACTACATAAAACATGAGGGAGAATTTCTAATGGAGAAGCAGTTTTCATTATTTCAGGAAGTTCCTAACACGCCAGTGAACAAGGAAGTTTGTCTCATTTTGTCAGGATGCCATTGCCAGCTACTAAATAGCTATCTGGTTCATGCCAAAATTATGCTCTTGGAGATGGAATTTAGATCTTCTTATACTTTCCTGATGCTTATTCTGGTTTATTGGATCATTAACATCATACAAACCCCAGCTGCTCTCAGGCAGTGAGGGCAAGTGCTCCAAGCAAGCCATGGTCACATTTTGTGCCTGCCAATCCCCTTCTCTGATGCTGCCCAACCCTCTGGCTCCCACACAGCTGATTTCATTCCACAACTCTGACACGGAATCCGTCTTTTGTAATTTCTGGGACAATTCCAAGGTATTTTCTGTTCCCTCTAGCATAATGCCCCTCACCAGAAACAATCTCACAAGAATATGACACGGCTGTGACAGAAATTTTAACTCCCACGTTTGGTCATTTCTACAGACATGGAAAATACTGTGATAACTTCAGCTCTTCTGTTGATGTGGATTTTGTGGAAGAACTCTAGATTTGATTGACTTTAGCAAGATGATTATCCAGTCAGACACTCCTGTACAGAAACTATCACAGTTGCTGTTTAATCAAGCAGTGTCAAACAGGAGCACGGATCTGGACTTCTTATGTTTGTCAAAGAATCTTTTTGATAATTTAGTAATTAACTCTCCCGAGCCCAAAAGACCGAAATCTTTTTAAAACCTCTTTAAAAATGATAATGCTACACCATCTGCAATCACACCTGGCAATGCACAGGGGTACGGATCCCAGTTAGAAGTCATTTCTGGCAGCCACATTTTCTGCATTGTCAGAGAATCCCAGAATGGTTTGGGTTGGAAGGACCTTAATGCCCATCCCATTCTACCCCCTGTCATGGGCAGGGACACCTTCCACTGTCCCAGGGTGCTCCAAGCCACATCCAACCTCGTCTTGTGTTAGTAACTGAAATTTAGACTTAATCTGAGTCTGGTTCTGGTTCCTTCTTCCCAGCCCCTCTGTAAAGTTCAGCTGAGCGTCGCTACTGGAGCAACTTCCTGTTGCCTATCACATCCCGATTTGGGATGCCATCAGTAGTGATTGAGACATGGACCCAAATCAGCAGAGAACCCGATTCCCCTACCTTTCCCGTAGCTCGCCTGCAACTGTGCAGGGATTATTCACTGGCCAGCTTTTACTGCTTCTTTCAGCAGCACTTCAAAATTTTATGGGGCTCACTGACTGGACGCGCAAATTAGGCGTATAATAAATTCCCTCACATGGAGCACCATTTGTCAGTGATTCAAATTCAGACTGAATCTGAGCCTGGTTCTGGTTCCTGGATCTGACTCTCCAATCTGAATCATTTTTCAAAGGAAACGAGCTGCTTTTATACACTTTAAGGTACGGTATTTCCTTACATGGTAATTCTCACTAAGTGACCTNTATCAGTTAGGAACACAACTTCACAAGAGCTTATCTTTCTCATGAACAGGTTAAAACACCTAATAACTGGTAACAACACACATCTCTTTCTCATGAATGGAAACAGTGATTAAACAGACAGAACCGTGGGAAACAAAATTGCAAGGGAATGTTTCTGCTTTCAGACAGCTGAAGATATGCAGTATCATTTCAACTCGAAAGGACAGCTTATAAATGACAATTATTACAGGAACATCTATAACAAAAA
>VYZQ01033727.1:0-12034 GCA_013400655.1 Mystacornis crossleyi | reverse complement strand
GTCGTGTGGGCACGAGCAGGGACTTAGTTGGGACAGGTGCTTAAAAGGAGAGCACTGGGCTCTTGCTGCCTTTTGTAGCTTAAGCCCAGTTGAAATAAACAGGACTAGAAACCAGTATTTTCGCAAGCTCAGTCAACAGGTATGTTCCCTTGCAATAAACCCTATGAACCACGTCAACAAAAGACCTCAACAGCCCTCCGGAGTGATCTGTGGGAAAGAAAGGCCCCTTCCACAGAGGGACTCTGAACTCCGTGCTCCAGGAGCAATGCTGCTGCAAATGGCACCTGTGCGAGCTACCTGACAGCATCAAATCATGAGCCACTCACTAAGAATTTATTAGTCTTGAATAAATATCTACTTCATTGCATAATTCCCAGAAGCTGCAGAATAGTTTCCAGGATAACACAAGCATAGGACAAGCCAGGGGACAGTCCCCGTGAGCCTGAATAGTCTGTTCTTGTTCAGAACAAATGACAAAGGAAATGACAAGTCAAAATTTGCTTGTGGGAACAAGTTTCTCTACTAAGTATTAAAGCTATCTCTGGTACATCTGTAGAAATGCCTACACAGTAATTCCAGGTAGTGCAGCAGTGAAGGCAGAGTGTTTCTATGCAGGAGAGAAAACCAGCCCAGAAAGCAGCCTAGTCAGCTGAGCTTACATTTTATAATGGCAGTTTATCAGTGATTTTTGTCTGCACTGAAGCAGCCTACACACATGCAAACTGGAGTCTCTGATCACAGCTTAGCACAGCACGGCTCTTCTGGAGAATGGCACGTGTCAGAACTGGGTCTCAGAGCGCCCACGCTTCCAAACAGATGCCAGGGTCCATGTGAAGATTTCCGGAAGAGGAGCTTCCCCTTTACAGTTTGTAATCCCCTTTGTTCAGAAAGTACACACAGCAAAAGCATGTGTGGATGCTGCTCCAATTTGCAAGTTTTTCTTGGCTAGGGATGGCCCAGCCTCATGAGCAATAAGCACAGTACACACTAACAAACAGCGAGATGTTCCCTCTCACCCCTGAAAGCCAAGAAATTCTAACTCAGAATGAAGCCAAGCATCCATCACCGCTGAGCTGTCTTACAAAATTCAAAGGCTATATAAAGAAAAACTACCAGACATTTCTTGATGCAATCCCAATTCACCCCAAGTTAAAAATAAGAAGTTTGGCTGTTGTGACATTTCAGTAGAAGCCTGATTAGACATGTCTTGCACAACACAGCCAATCCCTATGAAAAGTTAACTGAAGGACAAAAGGCTATTGCAATATGGGGAAAAAGAAGTGTTTTATGTATTTCTGCCAATGGGAAGAACAGCTAATTGCAGGTACCAGTGGCTGTAGAATTTTTTAATAACCATTTGAAAAACTAAGGAACATTCCAGTGTTGAGTTTAGCTCATCACAGAACTTGCATTTAACGGGAGGTTCTCTGACACTTTCCAGTGCTGTTTGGTCAAAAGTAGCCATCAGAGACTTTTAAATTCCTAGTTTATATGCCGCACTTGGAATCCTGATTGCTTTATCTTTTTCTTTACACAATCCATTTGGCCAGTACTTCCAAATGCATTTTTCTTTTTCCACACAGTTGCAGTTGAAAGAAGGGCCATGAAACTAAGACCAACTGCTCTAACTCAGGGCATCCATTCCCACTTGAAATCCTATGCAGGCCAACTATCCCTCAGTCTCTACCTAGAAACAGGCACTGTAGTGTGAATGTATTAATTTATTTATTAAGTCTTAATCACAGTGCATGCCCTTCTTATTTCTTATGGCATTTGTCCTACCCCAGCCATTTTTGACAGGACTTCTTCAAAGAGATCCACCTATTCCTAGCTGTTTTCTGTACTTACCTATCATTTGCAGAGAAGAGCAGAGAATCTTCCTAATAACAGAGGAAATGGCCAAATACCGTAACAGTTGCCATGCAAAGTCTTGCAGGGCTCACCTTAGCCTAGCAACACCCAGGATCTCGGCGAAGAAAGCCGTAGCGGGGATTTTCAACGTGCACCAAGCACAGGCACTCAAAATAGCAAGTGGCTGTGTGAGAAGCCGTCTCAGCCACACGTTCCACAGCTCTGCAGCTCCAGTCCCTCTCACATCCTGTCCTCTCTTACACGAGAAGCTTTGTAGCCCCGAGATTAATAACAGTTGTGAGTTCAAAGGCAGTAAATGGAACTACTTTAGTTACTCAAGCCAGAATTTAACACAGATGTCTTCTGAAGAATGCTCGCTGCTCAGCCACCATCTATTCCAGGATTAGAACTGACACTATTATCTGAAGCTTTGATCTTCCTTAATCAATTTAATTTACTTCATATAAAAACACACATTTGTATATACAAAGACAGGAAAAATATTTACATGTGATTACATATACAAAGTCTCAATACAGATGCTCACTTTTACAAAAGAAATGATGCTAAAATCAGTTTTCTTGAGAATTTTCAGTCTGTTAGGCATTAGGTTGGACCTGTCTTCTTAGCACCAAACATGTCATTAATAAAGCTTCTAAAACCTCCCTCCATTTACTGTGTAAGAAATACATTACATACTAGACATGAGTATTTACTGCAGGCACATGCAACCATAAACTACAAAAAGTTATAAATGTTTCAGGCACAACGCTCGGTTTAGTACGATTGTGCAATCCTCTAGGTACTAATGAGTAAAGAAAACAAAAGTAAGTTAGCTCAAGCGAATACCATTTACTGGTAGCCTATACTGATATTTAAAGTTTAGTCAAACAACACAAATGCAAACACAGCCCAAGTCAAGATCCTATCACGTGTAGAAATATTGTCCAGGAAAACCCCAGGCTGCATAACTGGATTACATGAAACGAAACATCAGACCCTAAGATGTTGATGGTCGAATTCCCGTTCAGAAGAGCACACTGCACAAGTAAATACATACAACTACTAAAAATCCAAGTTTCAACAAACATGACTATAAATAAGCCTAGATGACCTACATTCAGGAAAGGTAGAATAGCAGGGACCAACGCCACAGCTGCACACGGACTTTCTTAAACCTCCACCATCGCATCAAATCTGGTGATTTCAATATGCTGCAGTGTCAATTAATTCATTAAAATAAAAGCCACATGCCTCAGTAATTAATGAAGGTGCATTAGGAGAACTAGACATTCTCCAACCTCTTTAGAGACATGCTGAATGTAAATGAGCAGTTAGTGGTTTCCTAAAAGACTGCCCACATACATCAAGCATGCATCCAAGCTCTGAGAAGCACAAGGACTCAAGCTAAAAACTGCAATATAAGAGCAAAAAATGAGTTAAATGGCAAATACACTTGCTGGATATTGGATGCTACTGGTATGTGTAGGCTTTCATATACCATGAGCACGACAGTAAAAGTAGAAATATTTAAAAGGATCAAAGAATAATTAAGGAAGCTCCCATGTATAGCACTGAGGGGAGGTGAGTTCTAAGATGGAACACACAGAACTGAAGTGCAACTGAGATTCCAATGTGAAAACACAAAATGAGAAATTCATGCGCTGAGAGTGATCTTCCTCTGCCGCAGTGGGTAGCGCCTTCTCTCGGGGGAATCTTCAGCTTTTCTTTTTTTTACCAAAACATAAGGATTTTTACTGGAAACAGTTTCTGTTGGTGTGACTTCTCCTGGTGGTACTAAATTCTGGACATTGTTTTCCTCCTTCGCCTTGCAACCAGAAAAGACTTCTTGCCGCAGCTTGCAGAGTTCCAAGGTTGGTTGCCAAGTTAATGCTAGGGAAAAACCTTCTGCTTTTTCTATGAGTGCTGGAATAGACTGCAAAAACAAACCCAAGTATCTCAAATTACATGGGAAAAGCAACGGTTACAAGGCATGCAATATGCTAATTAGATTGTGACAGGCACAAAAGCTTCAGTGTCTGCAGAGATGAGATCAGGATGGCAGGTGAGGCTTGGGAACGCAGAGCTACCATCCCAAGAGTGAGGTGTCTGCACTCAGAAGCCATGCAAAGAGTATGACAAGTTGAAGTGTTCCCTCATGACATCTCTAAGCTGAGAAAGTACCACAGGAACACCACAGCTGAAGCCTAAGCAGGTGCTGAAGTAATAAATGTCGTGCTCCAGATGAAGTCGTACAGGTCTTCAAAAGACGTTCTATGTTTCAGATGCTGCAGGTTCCAAAATCTCAGTAGAAGTATTTCTACAGCCACAGGGTAATGTTCCTTACTACCATGTGAGGGGGAATGCTTTACAAACACAATGTTTTACCTGCTTCAAAAGTGTACACACAGGCTTTTTTTCTACCAAACTATAGGGACAATGAGTTACAACTCTTGTTTTGTGACATGTTACCAGATCAAGAAGATAAAAACATATTCTCTCGGAGCACAGGGAGGTCTCACCTGTATTGCTTCGCTGATCTGTTTGGATGCCACTTCTGTCGCCTGCTTCAGATCTGCGATGTAAGCATCTAGAGACAAACACAGAGCCCAAATCAACTTCTGAAACGTAACTCCCCCATTACTGACTATCAGAAATCAGATGGAAAACCAGTAAAGTTCCTGTATAAAACCTAAACCTGCATCACATCCCTTTCACTGTAACACAGAGGATGACAGGTGGCATGGTTTATCTTACTAGTATTATTCTTTATCACTCAAATTGCAGTAGAGGGTAGCAGTCTCAACTACAGAAAGCCCCAAAGTTCTTACATAGAAAACACAAAGCCAATATTTGACATGTAAGAACAGTTGTAAAGAAATAATTACACAAAAATATTTGTTTTCAAAACTTTTAAGCTTGTATTACATTTCATAAAAACCACAGAGAACACAGAGAATAAACACCACTGTGGAGAACATGAGATGAGGAAAAACCATTTTAAGGAGGGCAAATAAATCATCCGATGTCTCCAACAAGTTGGCTTTTACAATAAAGGCTACCTGTTTTTTCTTCTGGCTTAACGTACCAAGCATTAACACCAAAAAGAACCAAGCATAAGTAACATGAACTGCATTAATTCTGCCATGCTAATAAGGAAAAAAAACCCCCAGCTTTCAGGAACACTGAAGCAGGCAGCAGGCGCAGAACACCAGGGGGAATACAGCATATATTCGACTGTAGTAGCAATATGGCAAGATCATCAATACTTTAATTCTGTACTCAAGAGTTAAACTCTAGGCTATTATGAAACTGTTTTGCATGTTCTCCATCCACGAAACTTAAAATGAACAGACTAGCATGCTTCTGGGAAGTAAGGAGCCTCACCTACACTACTATTAGTTTTCTGTAGGGTTTCACCAGTGCCTGCAGTAGGACAGAGTCTCAGGTGGTGCACACACCCCTAAACCCCATCAAGGTTAAACACAGCATTCTTTTAGGTCAACCTTATTAGTGCTGCTGAAGGTAATTGAAGTCAGTCACTGCATTCTAGCACAGGGTTACAGTGATTCCCTGCTGAAACGTGGTAACCCCCAAGAGATGGTGTTTGTTAAACTGTCCATGTGTCCAGTGTGCTGCTCAGACCTGGTTAAGGAACACATGATCCCTGTATGAACATGGACACTAAAATGCACCATCATGCGGTCTGAAGAATTCACAGTCCAGCAGCAGCCTCTTTAAACACATCACAGAGCCCCTACGGATGGGCTTTCTCTAAAAGAAGGGTATGTCCATAATGAAGCATTCTTACAGTAGAGTATTGGGATGAGAAGACTGGTGACCTTAGGAAATGGCAAGGAAGAAGTTAAGTAAAAGCAGAAATAATTATATGGATTATTATGCAGAAAGACTGACACGCAGTTGAATGAAATTTGCCTGCAGGAGTTCAGCTTGACATAGATGGCATTATATTCCTCAGTGTTCAAGGCTTTCCAAAACATAGGGAAATGAAACAAGGAAATGAAAGGTATTGAGTAATCTAAACATTTTTGGTTTCTGGCCACTGTACTTGCTAAACTGGGATACATGAACTTCTCAAAGACTACATAATACGAAAATTCTGCACAAACTCCACGGGATCTTTGCTACAACTTTGCTGTTAGCCAACCCAAACCCACAATACTATAGTGCAAGCTGCTACTAACTTGCAAGTAGTTGACTGACATCAGAAAAGCCTGGATTTGGACACTAGAAACTAAAAGGAACCCAGATACGAAGTGACACTCTGTACTGCTCCTACTGGCTGCCTTGCTGCACAGGCTGGCATTGCTGGAAGCAACGTCTCCTGTTTACAAAGAGGAAATGATGCTTAGAATGAAGTCAGATCAGCAGGGTGAGAACTGGAAGATTCAGCTCAGCTCCTCAAACTCTGAGCACCACTGCTTGTTACACCAGCTTTACATCACGTGCAGTAATTCATAGTGAGGGTTTTCATTTTTCAGATTAGAACTGCTCTGTTAAATTCTGTCACTTTTCAATACTCAACAACAGGCAACACAAAACTTCCCACTTCTTAAGGCCAGCCTCAAGAGAGTAGAGCACATCCAAATCACCCACAGCAAAATCCACCATCTTGTTCCAAGGAGTCTGTACAAGGCATCTTTCCAAAACAGGCGGCAAACTTACAATGTAGTTTGCGGCTCTGTTCCTTCATCAACCCTTACAAGTGGCAGGGGCAGGACAAAATCTGTGTCCTACTTTGCAGATTAGGAGAGTCAACACTGCCATCACTGAGTCCTACTCAACAGCTTTCAATTCCCTGGAGGAACTGACTCATTAGGAAGAGAGGTTGAAGCATTTCTAGTACTCAGGTGAAAGGAACACAAGAACATACAAAGTACAATGTCGGTGATCCATCCAATTCCCCATCTGGCCTCCACCAGTGGTGGAGGACAGAAGAAAGGAAGCCTCCTGGGGGTAGCTGTGTGCAATTTCTCCCCAATACACACACAGAGCAGCCAGCTTTTGGCTTTAAGTACAGTGCCTAACTGCAGGCAGCACTCAGGACAAGAGAAATGGACACAGCAAAACTCAGGCAGCAATACATTCGCTTACAACAAACTTCTAGCTTTTTAGTTAATTATTTAAACAGCCAGTTTAGCCTAAAGAAAGAAAACCTCTTAAACATTTTCAGCTAGCCAGTAAGTGAGGCAGTGTTTCCTCAGTACAGCCACCCTCCCCACAAAATCTTTACCTTGAGAAGGCGGAGATCTTATATCTGCTGGTTTTACCACAGGCTGGTAGAGCTTCTGCGTATTCAAAAAAAAAAAAAAAGGAAAAAAAATTGTGAAATACCCTCTTGGTTTAATAGATATCTAATATACATACAGGAGTCAGAACAATGGAGAGGGTGGTGGAATTATTCAGATCAAGCATGTATTAGAGGTACAGTTTATAGATACTTAGTTACTGAGAATAGTATTCTGGTTAACACAGTTACATTCACTGTAAACACAGTTACATTCACTGTAAACACACCTCCAGAATCTGCTTTAGTCTGCAGAATTCTAATTATTAAAGCAGGAGAACTGACATCCAGGCATTTTGGAAGAAGCATTGCCACCTGCTGCACGACTGAGGAAAAAAGAGCTGCTCTAGCTTCTCAGGAGCCATTCACAGAACCACCACGCTTTCACAGAGCCACGAACCCCGGCAAAGGGAGTTTAAGACAAAAAGCTAAGAAGAAGAAAAGTACTTAAACAACTACACTCTAAGCCTGCAATTACTTATGCAGAAGTAAGAACATTTCTTCACAAACTGTGAGTTTTGTGCCCTGACATCAGTTAACTGAGACATGAAGTAAACTAACAATAAATGAATACAACCCACACTCAGCTATATTAAAGGTGGAATTAGAAGCAACTAACAGGGAAGAAGGAAACAAAGCAAGGCCACGGGAACACAAGTTTTATCATCTGCAAGTCAGTGTTCTCCACTTCAGGTGCTGTCCCCCAAGCTTCTTCAAGCAAAAGCAAGTAGGGGAAAGCTAATTATTCCTTGTTGTAGTTTTGCCAGAGAAATTTTTTCACAGTTCACACAACCTCTTAGCAAGTTTGCAGTAACAGCTCTAAGCAGGACAAACATTGCTAGCCCCAAACTCTACAGAACATACTGACTGAAAACCCACAGGATGATCTCTTGCTTTGGCAATTACAGGGAGATCACCACAATAAATGAATGATGCTCTCCAGATAAATCACATCTTCATGGCTGCTCTTTATGCCTCAGAAAGCATCACAGGATTAGATACGGTCATGAAAGAACCCAAGAAATCCTCAACCAAAAGCCAGAGAAACCAATGGTACCTTTGCAGAAGTAGCTTAGAGACGAAAAAAAAAAAAGACCATTTACAGAGATAAAACAAGCTTTCTGTATTTCTTACATATTATGTATTTCTACATATTCTTAAAAGGATAAACTAAATGTTTGCAGACAATTTTAATTAAAATAATCATCTAGGTATGGTGGTGTAAACTTTGAAGAGATCAGCAAGAGAAAAAAGGTAGCGTGAGAGGACTTCTACGTAACTAATCCACTGTGGGACTCGGGCAGCAGAAAGATTAAAAGGTCATGTTAAATCTTGGTGTTATGCAATAGCATATTTTATTTTAGTTGATTTTGTTTGGTTGGTTTACATACTTGATATATTGACAAAACAGAGAGGCAAAAAGGCAATACATGTTACAAAACACCTCAGGTGTAAGACAAATGCGTACCCATGCACTTTTCCTTACTGTAAATCATCTCTGCCTGGCTAACCTAGGGAGTTAACGTTTGTCAATTTTAGTCCTCAGAAACGCAATGCAGGCTCTTACACAACTGTCTAAAAAAACCCTGTCTTCTTTAGTATAGAAGAGCTGAAGTTGGAAAGGACCTCTGAACATCCTCCTCAAAGCTGGCCAACTAGGGCAGGTTGCTCAGAGCCTCATCCAGAGAACTTCTGAGTATCTCCACGAATCCCTCCAAGGATGAAGACTCCAGTTTCATTGGGCAGCTTATGCCAGTGTTTGACTCTGCCTCAGCCTCTTGTTTTTTGCCAAAGGAATCCTAATTAATCAGGAGGTAAGCAAAAGGGAGGCCTAACATAACTCCAGGGAAGAAATGTGGCAACCAAGGACGTGATTGGGTTGTTTAATGCCAGTAATTACTTTACACTGAGTGTCAAAAATCCCACGGAATTTACTGCACTGATTCATTAATCCACATGGGCCTTTTTTTTCATGCTTTACAGAAAGTCATTACTTGAGGTAGTTACTAGCTCCAAAAAAGTGCATAGGAAGCCACTGACATTTTTTTTAACAGTCACACACTACACATGACACTATCTATCTGTATGTAGTGTAACATTTAGTACCTCAACCAGCCCTTGGGCAAGGACTTCAGGAACTTGGATGTGACAAGATAAATAGTTGCCTACTGGTTTGTAAATTCTGAGTTACCAGATTGAAGCAATCTGCTCAAGTTTCTTTGAGCCCCAGACCCAATTCAGACACAGCCACAAATCTTGGTAGTAACCCTCAGTTTACTGCAGAACCAGTTACTGAAAAAAAGCAGTATCATTTTATGACAAAGAATCAAAAGCAACCATGGGAAGGAGCTTAAAGGTCAGCACTGGGTGATTAATTTCTTCAAGTTATACATGGTCAGCAGCAGCTACATGCAAAGGTTTTCTGAAAGTCTTAGGTTACTTACCAACATCTCTTGCTCTGCTTTCATGGTTTGGATAGCATGCACCAGGATCTTTTTAGGCCACTGTTTACGCCTAGTTGCTGTCTCTACTATTAGTTCATCAAATTGATCCTCCAGAATTTTAATGTTCGAACCTGAGAGTGACAAACACACAAAGTTACTGTGGAATTCTCTTTTTTTGAGACAAACTTACCAGGAAAAAGACGCTTTAGATCTCAAATAAAAAATCATGCCCGATTATCAACATAAAGATAAATGTATGTCTTGAATCTCCTTGCTAAGGCTGTACAGAAACAGGAGCATAACTTAATGTTGGCCAGTTATTTATAAGTAAACGATCTGGGGGGGAGGGAGGCAGAGCACCATCCAGGGAAAAAAATAAAGTGTATTTCCCTATGAACTCTGAATCTGTGAAGAAAATCTTGAAAGCAATGGCTGTCTTTTGAGGTAACGCATTTTTCAACTGAAGCAAAGCAATGCAAGAAAAATGGTTTATCTCTGTGACAAGCATTAAACAAACTCAGTAATTTGAAGCCTAACTGATCTTATATCACACAGAGCACAGACAAGCAGTTTAACATTTAAATTCACTGTTCTCACTAATGTGTTGAGTACAACTTGCAAGCCATGCAATGCTTTCAATCTAGTGGTAAAGAAGGGATTTTGAGCACCCTCTCTGGGTCACTCTGCACAGAATCAAGTGATTGCAAAACTCAGAAAGGCACAGTCAAGGTTTTCAGAGTTTGTGGGTTTGTTCTGGTTGTTTGTTTTAAGATCACCATGACATCATTTAAGTACAGACAGGAAAGACTTAAGCCACCTGTCAACATAAACATGGAAGGTACAAAACGCCAGATCTCTTCGTGACTCAAACTAGATCAGAGATAGGTACGAGTAAATCCATATCAAATTAAAAAGTACAATATAGTCCTTACACCTGCTTTATGCCAGCTGTGGGCAGATGACACTGTCTCGGTTTTGCATTTTGCATGGCGCGCTCAGTGCATTTTTGACATTGTAGGCAAAGTACCTGGAGTTTTATCATTCTAGAACTACAACTGCAGAAACTTCACAGAATCAGAGAATAGTCTGGGTGGGAAGGGGTCTTTAAAGGTGATCTAGTCCAAGCCTCCTACAATTAGCAGGGACACCTTCAACTAGATCATACTGCTCAGAGCCCACGTTTGCTCAGAGTTCCTGACCAAAAAACAGTTCCATGTTTTCAGTTCAACAGCTCCATAGTTAGCTCAGTGTATCTGCATTTTCAGCTTTGTGTAACTGTAAAAAGCATCAAGCTGCAGGCAAGGAGCACCGAATCCCAACACACGTGAGTGAATGAACTGCATTGAAATTTTCTTCGGACACCAGACTACCAAGAATCTCCACTACTATTATTCAAAAGACAGTAATTATAACTATATTGTCTCTGTTACACATACTTATATAGCAATAATTTTCAACACTTAATTTGTATATTAAACAGCAGCAAACAGACAGTCTCCTAGGGCCTTTTGATAGAAGTGATCCTGGTCACTGTCCCCAACACTCAGGCTGGAAGGGCCCTTCAGAGCCTCCTGCTCACAGCAGGGTCAACGCCCATTTCAAAACTGGTTGCTCAGAACGCTTTTGTCCAGGTGGTTTTTTCAAGCCTCCAGTGCTGGAGACAAGCCCTCTGGGCAGTCTTTTCCAATGCTCTGTTAGCCTAACAGTGAGTTTTTACTTCCTTACATCAAGTCAGAACCCCCGCTTTCAATCGGCCTCTTTTTACCTCTGGGCCAAACCAAACCAAAACAAACCCACCCAGCAGGAAGCGAATGGGAACCGCCGCCTACCGCTCTGCAGCCGGGAGTCATCCGCGGCCTCCTCCCAGGGCTGCCCGTTGATGGTGACGTTCTCCCGCACTGCTGTCTCGAAGTTCTGCAAGACACGGGACAGGCTGAGAATCCATCCATCCATCCATCCATCCATGAATCCAGCCATCCCTCCCGCGGGAAGGGCTCCTCTCGTCTCACCGCCCTGCCCGGGGGCCACCCCGGGNTCCGCGGCCTCCTCCCAGGGCTGCCCGTTGATGGTGACGTTCTCCCGCACTGCTGTCTCGAAGTTCTGCAAGACACGGGACAGGCTGAGAATCCATCCATCCATCCATCCATCCATGAATCCAGCCATCCCTCCCGCGGGAAGGGCTCCTCTCGTCTCACCGCCCTGCCCGGGGGCCACCCCGGGGCTAAGCCGCCCCCTGACCCCGGGCGCCGGCCGCTGCCAGCGGGGCCCGCCGGGCCCTGTGCCGGCACAGGACGTTCCCGCTCTCCGCTCACCCAGAGTGCGTCTGCCTCGGCGGCGGCCCCGCCGGGCTGTCCCTGCGCCAGGGCCCGCACGAAGGGCGCGCACAGCTCCAGCACCGCGCCCAGCCCGCGCCGCGAGCAGCAGCGCACCC
>VYZQ01033726.1:24869-61597 GCA_013400655.1 Mystacornis crossleyi | reverse complement strand
AGGAAGGATCACTTCCCTTTACCAGCTGTTAGTGCTTTTCCTAATGTAACCCAGGATGCTGTCAGCCTTTTTTTCTCCAAAAGTACATTGGTGGCTCATGTTCAGCTTCTTGTCACCAGGACCTCAAGGTCCTTTTTGGCAAAGCTGCCTTCTAGCTCATCAGCTGCCAGTGTGTAGAGATACATGGGATTATTCCTGACCAGGTGCAGGACTTTACACTTCTGTTTGTAGAACTTCATGAGGTTCCTGTTGGCAGCAGTTGTCCTGCCTGTCCAGATTCTTCTGAACGGTGGCACTGTCATCTGGTGTCAGCCACTCCTGGTTTTATTTCATCTGCAGATGTGCTGAATGTGTGCTCTGCCCCATCATCCAGGTCATTAATGAAGTTGTTAACCAGTGTCAGCCCCGGTATCAATCCCAAGGGCAGCCCACTGGTGACACGTCTCCAACTGCACTTTGGTGCCGTGGCCATCCTCAGTGGTACCTCGCAGTCTAACTCACATTACTGGGGATCAGTCTTTTCCTCAGTGGGAAATGAGTTTATCCAGTAACAAAGCACTCTGTACTATTTTGTTAGAGGAATCATTGTAAGTTTAATTTGTTTCTGCAAACCTGATTTATATTGAAAAATGAATAGTTACTGGCATGTACGTTCATTTTAAATATAAACAAATAATCTTGAGAACAAAATAAAGGCATGATTCTTCACAACACTGCATTTATCTTGCATCAGATAATCTGCAGCAGTCCAAGTTCTTATTCCTGAGCAAAATGAGGTGGAAATGTAGGTGTAAGATCCTCTTTCCTGTCTCAATCGCATGAAACAGCTTTATCAAAAGGCACAGAGTGGCCAAGTGGTTGCCCTGGTTGGTGCAATCCATTGTGTTCTGAGGAGTTTACAAGAAGAATTAAACTTGTTTTGAAGGAGAAAAATCTCATTATTGCTTTGTACTTCTGCCTATCTTAAAAAAAACTAGTGAATAGTTTGAGGGCAAAGCAGTGAGCAGTGATTTGTCTTGTCCCATAGTACTTCAGGAAGAGTGGGGGTCTCAGGCCAATCATTCCTGTTTGTAACCCACTTCTTTGGCATCTCCTGGGAAACTACAGAATAAGATGAGACTTCTAGAATGTCCTGTGGGCTTGTAATTGCATTTTATAAATCACATTCACCCTTTCCTTATAGGACCTGATACACTGAAAATATTAATGAATGACAGTGCCAATGCTGTGTTACTGAATGCAACTTTATTCAGAAATTGTCATAGTTTGAAAGCCAAGGCAATGTGGTAAAATTAGGTGAGCGATCTTTTTTTAAACTTAATGGCAAATCATGTTCTGTGTCCATGAATTTGAACAAAGTACTGCAAATCAGGGATCAGTCCTTTCTGTTGAGAATTTTGGTTTTATTTCAGTTAGGTGTTATTTTCAGTGCCTCCATTTGGTGTCTCTAAAGACATGCAGTTTTACAGTATTTCACCTTAGAAGCCTGGCCAAGTTTGCAGCTGTCTCAAAAGAATTCTAATTTTAAAGCCCGTGTCGAATTTCTCTTTGCAGGTTTGCAGCAGGAGCTTGATCAATATTGGGATTTCTGTTTTTCCACTTTTCTTAATTTGCCATTTTATATACTGCCATGTAAGCCTCGATTCATTAAAACTTTAGAAATACAGAGGTAGCATTTCTATTATGAGCTAAGTAGTGCTATGAACATATCCAACCCATAGAAGGATTTTCCCTTCCTGGCTTCAGATCTTACTCCCAGTCAACAGCTGCCAACACCCTGCAGTTCCTCCTTGTCAGCTCTGCCCCGCTGTGTCCAAGACTGCCGTGGGACACCCACTGCGCCGTGCCAGAGAGCAAAGCCCAGTCATAGTTTGCTCAAAGGTGGTGTTGTGTTGGCTTAATACTCTGATCTATGTTGCTGTGTCCCATTTTCCTAGGATCCAGCCCCGGGCTTGTCGTTCTCTTCTCTTTAACTCTGCTTTTCCTTGACTTACTCTGCTTCCCATCCCTATGCCTTGGGCTGGCAAAAGGCTGGTACGAACACTGAGAACTGCTGTGATGCTCTGTCTGGGCCCTGACCTAATGTCTGAGGACGGAAAGCTTTAGGGATGGCAGCCAGATTTGTGGCTCAGGGTTAAAGAGAAAGGCCATCTATGGATCATCCTTGACCTCTGCCTGACTTCTGTTCATCTGAACACATTCATCATCTCTTAGCCTGCGGATCTTAAGTGCTTTGGTCTAAAAGAAGACCTTAAACCTTGAAAGAAGAGCAATGTTGCAAGGAAAATTTCATAAGACCTTTTGAACAACCTTTGAGTATGGTCATTCTAGAACAGATAAAATGAGGTATGCTGCTTCTACTCATCTCTCAGTCCGATAATCGACCCTTTTTCTGGCACTTTTGCTTCTTATCTGTTGATCTATTTCCAATCTGTCTTGGTTAACAAACAGAAACCTGTAGCTGGTATAGCAGCAGCTGCTTCTGTAATAGCTGAGAGATTTTATGAGAAGCCTTTAGAAAGTCTAGACTATACCCAGCCTTAGACATTTAGCAGCTGTTTTGTATCTTGCATGAGGTTTAACAAGATAGGCAGGCACTGCATATTGCTGTGTGGTCCAGCTCTTATTCTGCTTATCTTGGTTAGTTGCTAATTCAGTTTAATTTGCTGTTTACATATATATTGCTTTATTTTTCTTGTAAGAGAAGGCAGAAAGCATCTTACCTATTTAAGGAATTACTATGGTGGTGGCTATACCGAAGTTTTTTTCTCTGTCTGTGTTGGCAGGATGATGGTAGTGGGTGAAATAGTAATAATAGTCATCACTATTTAAAAAAAGGTTGTTGGCAGAATCAGATTGTCTCTGAACCCAAATGGAAGATACTAATTTTAATCACTACAACCTAATGCTGAGTTGAGAAGTTTGTTCAGATGAGCTAGAATTCTTAAAGCTCAGTAGTAGGGTGCTTTTCCAATCTGTAAGACAGGTGCAACTCAAGAAACATGTCTTAGTCGTGGATTTTATCGGTTCTTGAACAGCAGGGGTTTTAGCTGGAAATCCAAATGGACTTTATTTATACTTGTATACCAAGTTTAGTTGGTTTGTTTCATTTGAAGTGGTATTTCATTTTTGAAAACTAGTGAGGAGCTGCTCCATGTGAAAGGTATTCTGAGCACTGCACATTAAATGCATCAGGCTTCATAAATCTGTCTCTCCTGTTTGCGTTTGCTCTTTATAGATATACCCTGTGTGTTTCTTTCTGTCCATGTCATACCATGATGGTTTGTCACTGAGCTTGGATGAGATACAAGAACCACCAAAATCAAGGGAGAACTTCCTATTGATGTAACTGAACATTGAAATATGCCCTCTGAGATAAGTAGCAAAGCCTGCAGCCCCTTCATGGGAATACTTGTAACAGTCTTACTGCCTCTTTTGGGAAAGGTGAAACATTCTGTTCTGGGTTTTTTTTCTGTGCTGGATGTCTCTTCTCCATTTGCATATAGGATTCTCTTCACAGATATCAACATATACTGCTGCAGTTTCCACCTGATGAGTTACTTTAACCTTCTAAGGATCCTGAAAGCCCAGCTTTCATGTAAACTGTTTGGAGGGAATCTGCCCTGCAATAAAAAAAGCCCTCCTTGTTTGTCAATAGGCTAACTCCTGTGTTAGCCAAGGGTGACAAGAGGAAGGCACCCACTGTGTGCAATTAATGCAGACAAGCATTTGTTTCCCAAGTGCTTTAGGAATCTGCTAACCAATTTCAATTTGCATTGAGATGGTACAAGAAGAGCATTTGGTCAGAATTGTCCCCAGAACAATGGTTTGATAGCATTATTTCTCTAGAAGCTGTATGGCAGTAATTTGTGAAGAAACAAGACAGCAGCGTGGAGATTCTGCTTTCTCTGATCTCTCCTCAGCTACTCGGAAAGAACAAAATCAAAGCTAAGCTATGACAGAGCTGTATTTCAAAGTTTTGTATGTAAAAATAGGCTTTTTTGCTTCCCTTTTGTATTGGTGAGACATAGTTTCCAGCTGCCTCTCTCTCTGAGGTTGGACATTTGCTACCAGGGGGCCAATACCAGGCAAATAGCTCTGCAAAGACTGGTCTCCTGTCTCCCTTCTGTTGGATTTATACCAGCCTGCCTTCCTCCCCACAGAAGGAAGAAACTTACCATCTCCCGTGCCTTTCCATAAAGCTGTTCCTCACTATGCAAAGCCTGGTAGCTGCTGCTTCCGTGCTGAGGAAGGAAGGCACCCTGTAGTTTGACGGCTGTGGGATCTCTGATCTGCAGAATGTGCTGTGACTTGCTGAGCTATTTCTCCTGTGTTTGCTAGAGTGGGAATTTGCCCTACTCCATTCTCTGCAGTGGTTTTGTTTCCTGTTCATGGTCCATTATTTTGGCTACTGAGGGGAAAGGCAGAGCCGTGGCTCCTCCTGGTTCACACCACTTTGCTTTCTTCACAGCCAGTTGGTTGTTCTTTTTAGCATCCTGTATTTTGTTTGAGCTGTTTAGTGTTGAGAAGGGGTTGTGGGAAGAACGTTCTCTTTGTCTCCTGAGCTTCTCTGGGCAGTGCATCCGAAGTGAATGTGGAAAGAGAGATCAAAGAAACTGCAATTAGGAGGAATTTGAAAATGAAATCCAGTGAATATCACATGGAAAAATACATAGAGATGCTATAAGAAATGTCATGGTTCCAGTTATTTTTTGTGTGATTGTGAGAAAACTACTGTGAACGAAATACTTA
Organism: Mystacornis crossleyi; assembly: GCA_013400655.1. Classification (NCBI taxonomy): domain Eukaryota; kingdom Metazoa; phylum Chordata; class Aves; order Passeriformes; family Timaliidae; genus Mystacornis; species Mystacornis crossleyi. The sequence goes on along the minus strand of VYZQ01033726.1, from coordinate 56,845 downwards.
CTAAAATGTTTGCAGTCTGCAGTAGGGCTTATGGTTTTCTGATTGAGGTCATAACTGCTAAATAATGAAAGAAAGCTTCCATATAATTCCTTTACCAACTTGATTCTGTTTTAAGAGAACCTGTAGTCTCCAGGCTATTTGCTGTTTCTGTAGCATGCTTGTTTTGTATGCTGAGGCAGCATCATTTCATTTTCAATTCTCAGACGTCTGGCTGTTAAGGTGCTACTGTGACACACAAATACAGATACTGAATTTTTCAGTGGAAGCAAATGTACTCTCTAAAAAATGTCTTGCTATTTCATAGCTATTGCTACATATTTCTAATTGGTTTTCATGTGGTAGGAAAAATGTAGATAGATAAAAATATTGGGAAAACATTATATTATGGTGTACAGTACTGCTCATTTTAAACTAAAACCTATTTTTTTCTCTTTTGTACTTCCCACTTGCCTCCCATGTGTCCTTCACTGTGATACATGAACCATTCTTCTGTGCTGGTGAGATGAATTAACAGTTTAAATAAGAAGTTTCTATTAATTCCAGTGGAAAAAATATAGTTACTGTAATAAAAGAAAAGCATCAGATAGGACACTATCAAAAGCAGTGTGGTCAAAAGGTTGAGGGAGGGGATTCTCCCCCTCTACTCTGCTCTCGTGAGAACCCTGCTGGAATGCTGCATCTGGCTCCGGGGCTGCCAACATAAGCAGGACAAGGACCTTTTGGAGAGAGTCTAGAGGAGGATCATGAAACTGGTAAGAGAGCTGGAGCTTCTGCTGTGAAGACAGGGTGAAGAAGTTGGAATTGTTCAGCCTAAAGAAGAGAGGACACTGGGGAGTTTTCCAGTACTTAAAAAGGGCCACCAGAAAAGTTGGACAGGGATTCCTTATCAGCAAGTGTAGTGACAAAATGTGGAGTGATGATTTGATACTGAAAGAGGGGGGATTTAGATTAGATATTAGGAAGAAATTCTTTACCGTGAGGGTGGTGAGACTCTAGAAGCTGTGAATGCCCCATCCCTGGAAGTGTTCATAGCTATGTTAGATGCTGCTTTGAGTTGGGGTAGTGGAACGTGTCCCTGCCCATGGCAGGGGGTTTAGAACTAGATGCTCTCAAAGGTCACTTCCAAACCATTCTATGATTCTATGAAAGCTAACAGAGTATTTGAATTTACATTTCAGTTGGTATTTTTACAGCTAAAATGGTTTTTGAGTCAGGTTTTGCATTGTCATTCTTGAAATGTAGTTCCATTTTTTAATAGAAACTTCTGTGTTGGTTTTTAGTAGTTACTAATTTCTTAATTTTTAAAAAGAATTTCTCAATTTTGTCAAGAGGTTCATCAGTGGAAGCTATTTCAATTCCCCATGTTATTTTTAGAAGGCCAGTACTTGCTGTGTGACATGGAATCGTGGCGTCTGCTACCAATTAACAGCAAACAGGCTGAACTGGAGCATTAAAATTTTGTTATTTTTAGCTGTTGCATTTCAGCTGTACTTCAGTTTTGGAATTCAATTCTTTTTGGAATAAGGAAATCTAATTTCATTAGCCAGTGATGTCCTCTCTATTGTCATAGGAGCCTATTTTAAGACTGTGGCAAATTTCATGTAGAAATGCCAAGTAGTCAGTCAATAATAATAATAATCACAAGTAGCCTATAAGCAAAGAAACAAGCTTAACTTGTTAAGCTCCTGCTGTGGTGTATTGTCTCTCTTGGCTTTGGATAGGACTTTGTAATACCAGTCAGTGTCGGAAATGGGGTTTGAAGTCTGTCTGCTTTTATACTATCTTTACAAATCTGAGTATTTTGCATACTGTAATGTTCTGTTTCTGTTTTTCTTACCAGCTATATTTTGGAAGGAGTTTCTCCACAGAGCTCTTGTTGCAGTAGAGTTGAATTTTTGCTGAGAAACTGGCAGTTTTGAGCAGTTAAAGCGTGCTGGAGCTGTCAGACCTGTGATGCTGATACACTTGACAGAAAGATTCTGTCCGTGGGAGAGTCTTGCCCTTAGCAGAGAAGCAAGTAGGCAGGCTGCCTGTTGGTGCTGCCCAGGGGCAAGTCTCTGGTCTGTTTGCTGGGGCAGCAGAGGGATGGTTGGAGGAAACCAAGGTTGATGGTGCAGCAGAAAGCAGTGAAAGCTGGACACTTCACAGTTCTTGTGAGGTGTTCTTGTTCCTTCTGCCCTTCTGTTACCGCCCGCATCTCTGCAGTGCGCGTTCACACAATCCATTGTAAATTCAGGGCCAGATGCCGAAGTCCTCCTCAGAGCCCTTTTGTGTAACTTTTGGCTGCATTATGTGAAGACAGTCATTGTGTTAATGAAGCAGATGGAAAGAGTGACAGAAGAAAGAGATGACATTGTTTATGATGAAAATCAGCAGTGTTGGAATACTGCCTATCCAAATTTCAGAACATGTTTTTCCTTTACGGTTGTTTTCCCTTCTTTAAAATAATGTGTATATGTCAGATGTGTGGGACTTCTATGGGGTGAAACATAGCAATTGAGTAATTGATAAAACAGTTTCCTTCAAATGATTTTAAAGAAGTGTCTTTTTGTCATGCAGTATTTTGAATTAAGCTTTACGGACACAGGAGACATCATTAACTAAGAAGATGGCTTTCACTGGCTTTCATTAGTTCTCTGGGTTTTGTTTGGGGTTTTTTTTGTGGGTTTGTTTTTTGTTTGTTTGTTTTGACGGTTATATGCTTTTGACTGCTAAGGAAAAACATTTCTTAATGTATTTAAGCAATTTCTGTAAATTCATCCCCAGATCTTTGTTCCTCAGTAGATTTCCCTTTTACAGTGAAGATGCAGAGGATTAAGAAACAGGCCATATGGTAGTTTCTACAGCAAGATTAAAAACCATGTCTTGTCAGCCCTTACGAGATACAATGCAAGAATTAGTTTGGGAAGGCACAGTTTACGTGTCTTGTATCCTGGCAGTTTTCTTTTATTGTAATGATCTCTGGGACAGCTGTTAGGTGCAGGTATGAGAACGACTAGCTGACCTTTGTTTCAAACTCTTGAGTACATAAATTCATCATTTCGTCCCTTTGAATTAGGTATTCAGCACCACACAGTTTCCATACTACTGTCTCAGAATGTAGGGGCCAAGATTTTAGACACGGTAATAGTGCAGGAAGAAGTTTTAATTAAGGCAGAACTGTTTTAAACAGAGTTGAAGCATCTGCTGAATCCGTACTTGGGTGCCTTATTTAATAACTTGTTGTCAGTGGTATTCAGTGCAGGATTAAGACACTGAAGTTTCAGTGCTTACAAGTAGGTGTGTATCTGTGCACTGCATGCCTGGGCTCCTCTGTAATCAATGGGGGTTGAGTCAGTCCAGCCTATGGGTAATTCAGCTCATGCTGAGTTAGACGTCTGTTGTTTCATTTCATAGGTTTCAATTCCCTAATGGGTTGTTTTAAAATCTAAGATCAAATGTTGGTCTTAATCTTGAACTGATTTTCCTGTTTCCACCCCAGACTTAAAGTTAGCCTGAATTCCTGTACTATAGCACTGCAGGCAGAAAGCTGAGACCTGCAGAGGAGAATAAGGTTTGATGAAAAATCCCAGTGTTTGTAGAGTGAGGGAAGATGGTTTTCCACAATCTAGGGTAATGAACATACAGCATGTTTTACCCATGCCTTGAAATACACTGAACCTGCAAGGACTTGGGCTATTTTACAACAGCTGGTGGGTCTGTGCCACACTAGTACTTGGTATGAGTCTACACTTTGAATGTAAATATTTCAGGTCCTCTTTCCTACAAATTACACTTTCCTGTTTTATTCCGTTATTGAAAATCTCTTGAGAACTTTCACAGAATTCATAGAATGTCTGGGTTGGAAGAGACCTTCAAGATCACTGAGTCCAACCCATGCCCTAACACCTCAACTAGATCATGGCTAGAAATTTGTCTTCACTAAAATTCTTGGCAGAGACATTTCCAAAAGGATGTCATTGATGTGCAGGCTGTTATTTTCCCAAAAGTTAATGGAATTCGCAAGGTGCTTTTCCATTGTGAGAGAGGAGTCGGCAGGAAGGGGTGGAGGTTTCCCTAGTTGCTGAGTGACTGATTATAACTTTCCTAAATGTGTGCCCTAGTTACAGATATGCCACAGATATGCCACAGTATCACGTAGACTATGTGCTACCACATTTAGGACCCTCTAAATATCATGCTTGCATATAAATTTGTGCTTATTACGGAACAGCTGTGTCTGTGTTGTAAGGACTTGTTCAGTGGTTTCTTGGTAGACACTTGGTACAGTATTAAACATGTAAATAAGGATTATTTTCTTTCAGGACAAAGAGTAATACATTAAGTGCAAGTCTGAGGATATGTAATTGAGGACACGTAACGCCCAGATGTCATAAGAAAGCAGTTCTGGAGGCCCTCAGGGTCAGGATCCGTAGGAGTCCTCTTGTGCTCTTCCACTGAACTGTACTCTGTTAGAAAGCAAGTGATGCAAAACCTTAGAAATTTCATTTCCTTTCCTTTGGAAAGGAAGATGAATAATATGGTGCATTTCCGGCAAATTCTGCCCTAATATGCAGTTCCCTGTATGTCAGTATAGTAGCACCCGTGGATGTGAGGGAAGATGTATGAAAGAATGGAAAGTACTGCAGAGGAGGATAAGTCAGTAAAAGAAATTAAATGAAGACTAACAGCATTAGCCTCTCGCTTTCTGTGTACTAAAAGTGTCTAAGCTAAGAGCTAGGGAGGCAATTTATTAAAGGATGAAGGTGAAATGTTCGTGAGAATGAATGAATTGGTTCTTGTTGAGAACTTGACAGACTCCTTGACTCTGGATTCACAAGAGGACATCAAGGTTTTAGGCTTGGGTTAGATAGCACTTTTCAGAAAGGAGAGCTCTATACCTGTTGGGGGAGAGAGAGAGAGGGAACCAATGTAATGTAACTATTGCCTTTTGCTGTAGGGATTGAAAGCCTTTTACAGATGAGTCTAATATTCAACATTGAGTTTTAACACAGGTAATGATCTGGGAAGATGTAAAGACCACAGGTAATGTCATGACGTACAAAAGAAACTTGATATTTTAGAGGCAGTAGGAGCTGACATTTAAAGGCTGTTGAAACAAGGAGTCAGCTTGAGAAGACATACGAGTGAAGCACAAAAATTTGTAGCAGCTGTGAGGGATCTTGGAGTGGGAAGAACAGCAGGCAGAGGTTGGTGGGACAGTGCCAGAAGTACCACCAGCATCCCAACCTCTGCCAAGGCTGGGCAGAGCAGCCACCTCACTGGACATCACAAGGAGCTGGCATCCAGCTAGTGAGGTGACTGGTAATTTTTAATAACTTGGAGTTGGTGAACCTCCAAAAATGAATTCCTGTGTACAAAAGGAGAGTGGTGTATGTTCCAGCTAGCTGTGACAAGGCTTGCAGAGAATTAGAAGCTCCTCCATCCAACTGTGGTTAACTTGCCAATTACAATAGTTTTTCTCTTCTTGTGTACTATCTGAACCTTTTAAACAGAAGCCAGACAATAAGGGAATTTGTATCATGGAGTCAATGGCATACAGAATAACTAGGAGAGATACTAGTATGCTGTTCAATGGATGCACTCAACTCCGCTTATCAAGAAAATCATAACAAAGCGAGACCTCAGATATGAAAGAATGAAGTGCTGTCCATATATTGAAATATTATTTAAACACCCATATACCCATATGCTAGACTTTGATTAAGAGGAAGAAATGTATAGATACTTAAAATGACACAGAGAATTCAGGAAGATGGTAACATACTGCATGGGTGGAAAATTGAATACAATTTTTGAAGAAAGCAAGCCTAGTAAATATATTAAACATCTGAGTAACATTGCCACAGTGCCTAAGTAGATAAACAGGCTTAGCAAGAGATGGCCTGCTTTGATATAAATCTGATATGGGGGAGGCCTGCACGTGTTGAGAGATTTTTGAGAAAGGCAGTGCTGAAATAGTTCATCGTCACAATTGTCAATGCTGCACTCATTTTCTGAAGTATGGCCAGAGAGCATAATATAGGATGTAAATATCTGCATATATTACCGAGGGTAAATTTGCTATGGTGTGGGTTATTCAAGAAAGATAATCCTAATTGCTTTCCTTTTAAAATTCCGCATCCTCAGAATTCCAAATTTTGGAATTTAGCATGGTTTTTGCAGTGAAAGGTGCTATGTGTTACCAATTGATTGCCTTGGTCCTGTGTGAGCCCAGCATGCTCTTGTCTCTGCATAGAGCCCCACTGTGCTGTTCAAGCTCCGTGTGTGGGCTTTAAACCTCTCAGCTGTCTTTGAAGCAGACATTCTTTTTCATCTGTTTTACATGTGGGAAACAGTTATGTAGGCCGATAATCTGTCTTTGCTCTCTGAAAATTCAGTAAATAATGTCAGTCTTGAAAAGCATTCCACATTGTACTTTTCTTAGCTTTAGAGTATGTTTCATCTAAGGTAGTCTATCAACATCAAATACAAATTGCATCAGAGACAAAGCTTAGAAAAATAATTGTCATTCCCCACTGTAGCTGTGAAATTCTTATTGACATTGTACTTAGAGCTCTGTTGCATTATTTCTGTTTTGCCTTTGAGTCTTTGCTTATTTGATAGACCAGTCATTCACCTTCATCCTCATACTCTTTCATGAAGTACAGTACCACTGCACTGAAAGGTGGTGCAGACTTCTGCACCCTCTGGTATTAAGAAAAAGATAGTTTATTCACTTCTTATATTGGATTATTTTCTGATTTTTGCACTTTACCATATTTTATGCCATAGGAACAATGTTCGTGATGTGAGTGTCTCTTTGTTTTGATGTTTAGCCATCCTTGAAAGCTGTTTACTGCTTCATGCGCTCCCTTGTCATGAACACTCTCTCTTAAATAACTTGGCGTCATGACAAGTTATTTAAAACCACAAGTAGATATTAGCTGTTTGTTTCTTTTAAGTTTTTTTTTTTGCTATATTTAGAGACACACCTCTTCCATAGTAGAAGGAAAAATGGTAAAACTTATGTAGCACCCACTGTTTTTATTTTTTGATAGTAAACCTTGGATGATGCACCATGAGCTAGCTGGAAATTTGATCTTTATTGACTCTGCCATCTAAGAGAAAAAAGAAAATAGGTAAAACCAAAAATAGTAATTGGAAATAGCTCCTGTGGAGCAAAGCTGTCATGAAGCAGATTGATTCAGCAGTGGCAAAGTTGCTTTATTGATTGTAAGTCTTTAGTAAATTAAAAAGAGGACCAAATGCGTGAATCTTCTGTGTGCGTGTGTGTTTGACAGTGACAACTGAGAATGCTCTGCCAGGATAAAGACACATAGAGGAGTGTGGGAATGTTATCTACTTCAGTCAGTAACAGGCTTGCCAGAGATAAGAACTGAGTTCTTCAAAAATCCTTCTGGGTTAAATGTTCTTTACTGTGCTGTAAACAAAGGATAGAAGAAGTACTCCTGCTTGGTTTTTTAACCATTCAGGTGCAGATAATCTAGGTAAAGAAATGAAGCATAGGAATGATACTAATTTTCTTCAGATGTTCCTTAAATTTTATTCTCTGCCTCAATTGCAGTGTCAAATTTGTTGTTAATAGATCAATACAAAACTTTAATATATTCTAGCTGAGGATCTCAGTCTGCTTCATAAGCAAAAGTCAGTTTTGGATTTGGATTTTTGACTGTTTTAATTACTGCTAATTACTTGATGTCATTGCCCATTTGCAAGTAAATTAATCCTTTATTTATATATTCCTTCCCATATCATCACAGCTTCTCATAAGGATGACATTCAGTTAGATGGGGAGCAGCCACACAAAATTATAGTACAGAAGCTTTCCCTTTCCAGAAGAGTAGGGAGCAGGAACAGAGCTGGGATTCTGTTCTGGTGAGGACTAGATGTTACCAAGATAAATTCCTGCTTTTCAGCCTCAAATTCTGCACCATCAGAAATTTTGTTTCATGTATTTGTTGTTGGGTTAGAGTAGTTGAAACTCAGCCAGGAGAACATGCTCTTATCTTCTCTATTTTCCTGCCACTGCTGCCTGAAAATCCAGCTACCAGGGATAGTTTTGTGGCCTCTTAATTCCCAGTGTGTAACCTGCCTATAGAGCTCTCTGAACGTCTGTGGTTTTGAATGCACAGTTGTTTACAGGACAGGGTTTGAGGAGCATCTTCTTTGAAGAGACTTGGGCCACACAGATGGTGGGGGAAGAGGATTTGGAGATGCATGAGGTAAAACAGCAGAGAAGTCATGGAGCTGGAGGTACTGTTGTTTTCCACTACTTCATAGGAAGTCGCCAGCCTGGCATGTGGAAGTGAAAGGGAACAAGGTCCTCTTTTGGGCCCTGGAGGGAGCTGGGAACTAGAAATGCAGGAGACCCAGCAGAGGTCTCTTCATTGATTCATGGATAAAGTGCAGTCCTTTAATATCATCTGCAGGAACAAAACTAGGTAGTTACTACTGACCCAGAAAGAGGGCCAGTGGGGTAACAGGATTCCTTCCAGGAAGGAGTCTGGCCGTTCTTGTGTTCAGTTTGTTCTGCCGTACTGCTGAAGGGAATCCCGTCTCCATCTTGTCCCCTCATACCCGTCCCCAGTAGCAGTGTGCCAGAGAGGCAAAAGACAGACTGAGGCATCATCTCACCCATTTCATCCTACCACTTCACTTCCCATTTCTTTTCTTTTCGTGCTTTTTCTTTCCTTACTTGCTGGTCCTGTTTAGTTATCTTCTAATTTATTTGCCTTGCCAGATAGCTGCATCTTTTTCCAGAGGCTTGCTGCTACTTGTGCTTTACAGGACAGCATCCCCATCAGATTTGTAAAGCCCACTCTATTTTCTCCTTCTTCACCCCATGCTTCTTTGAGGTTTCCTAGAAGAAATTGCAGAGTGTGAGAGAAAGAGTTCAGTAGCAAGTGGCTGCCATTCATCTATTTGTGTAGCTATTGAAACATTTCATGATCATTAATCAGAGCTTATAGTTATGCTTTATTCCTCTTCCCTGATATCTGTACCCCTTTCAACCCCCCTGTTTGTCACCCTTGTCACTTTCTGCCTTAAATTTAGATAACCCAACAGGAGAAGAAGCTGTGTCATTCTGTGTGAGTGGTAGTACAGCATAAATAATTTTCTTCCTAAAAATGTAAATGCCATTGTGCTTTGCTTCAGTGTGTACAACGTTAAATATTAATTGTTGTTAGTGGCAATTTGTAGTGTTTAAGAGTCTTGCTTATTCAGTCTCTGTCTTGCTGGGTTTTTGTGCCGAATGACTGATTGTTGCACCAGTGTTTTCTCTTTGTTAAACGCAACTGTACACAGAAGCAGAACTGCCTAATTTGTTTCAGTCTGGCATACTGGAGTAAGTCTGCTTTTAAATTGCATACTTAGTAGGTTACAAATCAGATGGCCGCATTTTCATGGTGCTAATGCTCCAGTGTACCAGAAACTGCTGACTTGAATAGTTTTTGACCACTTTTCTTTTTCAGTAAGTCTTCTGTAACTCATTTGGCTTGCTTAAATGACCTGCTCCTTATTTTCCACAGCAAGAGTTTCTCTCACTTGGGAAATGTAAAAGGATAACATTCCTAGCCCAAGCAGAAGCAAAATGTACCACTGCCATCTGGGCTGTGAAATTGGAATAATGCTGAAAGCGTTACCTCAGTATATTGCCATGGCTGGAAGCCAGATGGCAGATAATAAAAGGATGGTCTGCTAGTTGGCATGTTTGTCAGGATCTTGGGATGTGCTTGTTGTGCTTCAAACCTCCAAGAATGTGGGCAGGTTGGAAATTATTTCACTCACCTAATACTGCTTATCTGAATGTGATGTATCTACTGAGTTAATTGTCTCAGCTCATCTGTTGTGAAAGGACAGGCATTTCCAAAGGGCATAGGGTCATTCCACATCCCTTAGCTCTACATTTTAGCATGAATAGCCCTTTGGAGAAACTTGTCTCTCTGCGTAGGCATCACGAAAAGACAGTAGCTGACAGTCTTAGTCCAGGTACATAACTTTCAGATGCTTGAGATACAGCAAATGAGCCATCTCTTCCTCTTATGCAGCTGCCTTTAGTTGAGGGATGGCAGTCCTTTCCTGCCTCATAGGTACACAGAGGTTGAACAGTGCTACTGTTCTTAGGAAGTTTTTATTGTGAAAAGAAATTTATGTATAATTTTAATTATTTCTATATACGTATATTTGTGACTGTCTGAGATTTGAACATAGTGCTGAAAGGGAGAGAGCTTTAGGACAGGAGACCTGGAGACTTTTGCATCCCTAGGAAATACATAGCTGTTTCATAGCAATATTCAGTTGAACACATTAGAGAGACAAACAAAGCTCTAGGACTTGAGAATACCTGGCTTGTATGTGAGGCTCTATAAATCATGCTTATTCATGGTGATTAGTTTTGTTTCTTTTTAGATTGTGATGGATTTCAAACACCCTGATGGCCATACAGTGGCAGTTATGTTGCCCCGATGCAGTTTATTGGTGATGACTGGAGAATCCAGATACCTGTGGACACATGGGTATGTGTAAGAGTCCCTGCACTGCTGATAATAGAGGAATAATAAATGTTGTTTGTGTGCTTTATTAATGATATTCTGTATTTAAAATTGCTCTGAAAGAAATCAAGTCAAGTTTTATAATCAATATACAAATTGACTCTGCTGCTCAGATGCTTCTTAGGTTAAATTGAGAAACTTGGGGATTTCGGAAGCTAATTGCCAGTCCCTGAGGTGCAGTTTCCTGCTGCTGTCACAAGTGAAGTTTCTGTCGGAAATCGCTCTCACTTCCATCTGCAGTGTGAAAGTTCTCAATGACTCTGAGCTGGCAAAGAATTGATTGTAGTGCAATTAGCGTCACCATTCCCTTTCTCTCTTTTCAGCCCACAACTTTTCCCATTGGATCACATATGCCAAAGCCTCGAGACAGGGGCTAGTTGAAGAGAGTGACTTCCCCTGCTCTGGGAGCCTAAGGGTGACAAAGGGGAGTCTTCTTGAGCTAATCCCAGCTGCTTTAGGGACTGGTAAAGTCCTACTTTAGCTGCTGGTAAAGTAAAGACTGCATTGAGCAGTTTGGGATGCTGGGAAGATATTTCTTGAAGTATGTCTTGGGGCTTTGCTTATTGCAGAATTTAAATACATGGTTTTTAATCGTGCACCATTGGAAGATAGTTAAAATTGGAGTGCTGAAAGTGGCAAAAAGGCCAAAACCTTGGTGAGCTCTGAGTGTGACAGTAATGCGCTTCAGGAGTGTATGGCAACCCTGTATTGGACAGAAATGCCCATAGTATGCATTTCTTGCATTGTTTGACCCAAGCAGTCACTGTTTCAGCAGTCAATTGGAGACACTAATTACATTCTGTGTAAATTGAACACCACATCCTTTTATTGGCAGAAAATTTTCTGCCTTTTAATTTTGCTGGTTAATGTGTATTATGAAACAGGGGGAATATGAACGCCCTGATAACCTTTGCAGTGTTAATTTTTATAGCGCTCTTATACCACCTGTATACTCCCTCGTTAAATTGAAGAGTTGTAAAAAGCACTTGGTACTTCTGATGTGCATCGTTATAGAAGCCCAGGGCAGTGAACTCCCTTGTTTGATATACAGGACTGAACACAGGTACCAGCGTTGTAAGCTCCTTATTCTATCCTGTCAAATACTGTCAGCTGTCCTTTGGAAAGGTTATGTACAGCTCTGAGAACTCAGGGCGGTTTCAGTGTCACTGATATTGCTGGCCAGGGAAGCCAGTGGGGAGTCCCCAACCGCAGGCACGAGGCAGCTCCATGGGCCGGGCTGAGGCCACGTTGGAACACCAGCCCGGGGTCAAGGCAGTGGCTGTGCACAGACAGAGCTGGAGATGCATCTGGGGCTGCAACTGGAGCACGGCGCAGTGCGACAGCCCTCGCTTAACGCAGCTCCCGTGGGAAGGAGTGCTCACCCTTGCTGAGGCCTCAGCTTTCTCCAGGGCTACCAGCTCTGCTCCTTCCAAGCCAGCTCTGGGCAGCCACACTCCGAGGAGGCGGAAGGATGCATGCTGGGCACTTGCAGTACTGGCCAGCAGCCACTCAAGGTGGAATAGTGTACCTGTCTATTAAAGCCTACAATGAGATTATTACTTAACTCCCTTGTACCTTCAAGTGATGGTTGTCTTTTTAGAACCAGTGAATAAATGACATTGAAAATGAAGATCTCAGATCTTTCTACTCATGTACAAGTGATTCCCATGCTGGTTCTTGTCCACCTTTCCTAAATACAGTTTTTAAAAGCAGTAGTGGGTCAAGGTACTCGACTGGAGTAAGCTTTCCATCATGCTGCTGAAACGTATTGTAATCAAAATTAATCATCCAGCGAGAAGTTGTAGCGAATTCACTTGCATACATAATGTCAAAATATATTTAATAACCTTTGTGATGCTTTTTGTCTACACCTCAGAAGTCAAATTATAAGAGCAAAAGAGTCAGTTTTGAAATTATTCTGGACATGTTTTCAGTGTGTATACTTTCACTGTGGATGCCAAGGAATTAGAGACTTTGTTTTGACCCCATAACAAAGTGCACAGGAGAAGCATTTTTGTTCAGTTCTCTCTGAAAGAGAAACACAGGGTTTAGAAATAAGCTATGGAGAGAGAACAAGAGACGTGTTCTCTTTTTGACTCATAGGTGAAAGTAAAATGCTGACTTTTCTTATGAAGTTCATTAGTGATGTTTTTCATATTTGGTTGGGTAACCTGGCAAAATCCTATTCTTGGCACTGCAATAATAAAACCACTCGGTGCCAAGCAAGAAGGTCTGCAGCATTTTATTTTTGACTCTGGGAAGTTCTCATAATAGTAATGAAAGGAAATGAGAGAGAGGAGCAAAACCCAAGAGAAGTAAGCAATGCACAATGCAGTTGTTCACCACCCACTGACAGATGCCCAGCCCAGCCCATCCTCAGCAGCGATCGGTGCCTCCCGGCCAACTCCCCCCAGTTTATACACTGAGCATGGTGCTCTGCGGTATGGAATATCCCTCTGGCCGGTTCAGGTCAGCTGTCCTGGCCATGTTACCTCCCAGCTTCTTGTGCCCCTCCTCACCAGCAGAGCATGGGAAACGGAGAAGTCCTCACTTAGAGTAAGCACTACTTAGCAACAACTAAAACATAAGCGTGTTACCAACATTATTGTCATACTAAATCCAAAACACAGCACTGTTGCTGTTAGCACAGATGCTTAGAAGAAAATTAACTCTATCCCAGCCAAAACCAGGACAAAAATAAATATATAAAAAAAATGGAATACTAGACAAATAAACAATCGAACTTTATGGGAGAAAATGGAGGGAGGGAGGGAAGGGAAATCTAATTACATGCAATTAAACAACACTTTAATTCATGTCATTAGTTTATGTGTCATCTCTCTTCTCTCTGAAATTGAATGAGTTGAAAACTGAGAGGCAGAAGTATGTTAAATAAGATGTAATCACATTTCTCTCAGAGTGTAAGAATTACCTGCTTACAAAGACTAGTTGGGTTTTTTTCTGATGCAAATTACATTATTCCTTTATGTCTTGTCTTGCTTTATTTTAGGATCACACCCAGAAAATATGATGTCATTCAAGCATCACAGCTTGGGCAAAAAGTTGGAACAATCACTGCTGATGCTGGAGATTTAACATTAAATCGAAGGGAAACAAGGACGTCATTTACATTTAGGAAAGTGAGGAGAAGCCCTTGCAACTGCAGTAAGTGTCTTGAGGCAACCTTCAGGTCAAAATTGTTATCACCAATAGGTAGCTTCTTTTATTTTGAGGAAATCATTTGATCCTTTGGGTAGTTTTGGCACTCTTCATAGCTGTTCCTGGATGGTTCATAGCATGCTATATGGCTTGAATTGGTTGCATTCATGTGGTAGCTGGAGTTTCTCTATACAGGAAGGCATTTGGCTTGCTCCAGAGCCAGGCAAGTAATCTAGAGTCTTGCGTTTCATTGGCATTTCAAGTGCTTAATAATGTAACAAAACAGAAATAACTATTCTTCAAGTTTTCCTCAGTTTTGATCATTTTTTATTTGAGAGGGCCTGTAATTTTGAGAAAATAAGTATATTAGAGAAGGAGAAGGAGTCATATCTGCAGTGACAGCCATGTAAAGTGTCTTAGGGCAGTAGAGATAATAATAGACAGATGGCTCAATGATTGCATGGAACTGAAGTCCATTTATGCCTTTAGAACAGAATTTCAGAGGCTGAATTGTGATGATGTCATGGTCTTTGGCATTGGGGGCACTGTCTCAGTTTTGAGAACATAAACATCATTAACATAGCAGATTATTGATCACTGCAAACAGCCTCTGGTACATGTGGGCAGGTTACTTGTTTTCAGGTCATCAAACATTTCTGCAGTTTGACCTGCATTTCAGTTTTTAAAAGATAAAGGAGGAATGAAACATTTTTTGCATTTTAATGTTTCACTTTTAATTTAATTTTGCTAAATACACTTAATCAATGAGGAATTGCTTAAAATTTTTTTTTTTTGTATCCGTTGCTATATCTAGTTTACCCATCTGTCTGTGACAGTCAGAAGGGACAGCAGAGACTGGTGCAACCTTCATTTCCCCAGAATGAGATGGAAGCCTCAAAGCTGGAGCAAGAATATGTACACATGGTATATGAAGAGATTGCCACACACTTCAGCAGTACCAGGCATAGCCCATGGCCCCGAATTGTAGAGTTTCTCAGGTCCCTGCCAACAGGGTCAATAGTGGCTGATATTGGTTGTGGGAATGGGAAGTACCTAAGCATCAATGAGGATTTGTACATGGTAAGTAGTAGCTACTGTCAGTTGTTTTTGTTGGTTCTGGTGTTTATTCTATCAGGCACTTCTAGCATGCTGGAGGTTCAGGTTGACGCTGGAAGAATGCCAAGAACAGAAAGCTATTTCCTGATCCAGGATCAATTACCAATTGTCTTAAGTTTCCACATGTATTCATTATGTGCATTGCCTTCTTCTTTTTTTCAAAACCACTTTTGCTTTGTAATTCCAAATACGTTAAGACAAATAGTAATGGGTACAGTGGATTGAAAAATTGTAATGGATGGTTTAGCCTTTCTTGTCATTGTTGTTTGTTGCAGTGGGGTCGCTGCAACCTTCCCTGGGAGACAGCCTTGGCCCGTGGAAGAATCAAGGAGATGATATTTGATAGATGTTTTCAGATTTTATTCCCCCTGGCCGCACATGGCCGGAGCCCGGCAGGGACTCCGACAGCGACTGCCCCCTAGAACAGCTCTAGAACAACCCCCCCGGGGTCCCGTGAACACCCCCTTAAGTACAGAACTCCCGCGGGCTACATTCAAACTGACCAATAGGGGACAGGATTTGGGGTACACATGACCAAGGGAACAGGGAGAGGGAAACCCTGTGCCCCACACATCCACTCATGCCCACCTCCCCCCACGGTGGAGCACCTCTTCAGTTGTTGAATAAATTTATTAAATGGTTGGGCAATTTTAATGCTTCCAACAAGATTTTCACTTGGTTGGTGGGTGGGTGAAATCTTCTTGGGCAACACCATTTTTCCTGTGTCCTCTTCAGTTACCTGTGGCCTGGTGACACATCTCATTTGTGAATGATGTCCTGTTTGGCTGTTCCACCTCTGGCTCTGTGCACAGGCCCAGTAAACACGCCAACATAAAATTCACAGGGAAAACTTTGGTACAGATTTCTGGCCTTTTCTCTCACTCCCTTTTGTTCACTTTTAGACCATTATGACATCATTCTTGCTCATATTCTCTCTTTTGCTGTCTCACAGTCTGTACTTAGTCCGGTTTTACTTCTCTCCCTTCCTATCAGGGAGAGGTGAAGTATATACAAATATGAACCAAGAGAGCTTTCATTGCAAATATTTAAAAGAGCTTTTCGCGGGGGAAAAAAGAGTCAAACCTGCCACTGTTTTAACCCAAAAGAAATTTCAGAGAAGTGTGTGTTATGGTATCTGCTCTCTCCTGTTCCAGGATTGCCTGATTCTTTCACATGTTCGTGCTGTGAAACACTCTGAAATCCGTCAGGCTTGAAAACTTCTATGTAGGGCAAAGCATTCATTATTGATAATAAAACTTGGAATTGTTTGTCTGTTTCAAGAGTTTCTGTCCTGCTATTTATAATTCAGCTAAAAAAGATAAGTTGTTATTTACAACCCTGTTTGTATTAGTAAATTATCTGCCTTACTGTTCTTATGGGCTAGAACAACATCAACCAGTTAATGAGTAGGCATCTTTATGCCTGACTACTGTAGCCTTAGCATAATTATTAATTTCAGTACATTTCAGTCTTTCAGTCCTGACTGCTGTAAGAAAAATCAGCAAGCCTAACTAGAAGGGAGAAACGTTTATCAGGGTATCATTGGGCGGGGGGGGGTGTCAAATGGTCCTAGAAAGCATTTGGTAAATATCAGTTGTAGAGGTTCGTGGTAGACTTTTAAAGTGAAGTTAATGCAAGATGCTGTCTTCAGATATTGCCAGCACCAGTCTGTTTTCTGGACTCCACAGATAACCAGCAAAGGAAAGGAAAGATCACGTATTGGCTGGTAGTCAGTGGAAAGCCAGCTCCTCTCCTCTATTACTTTAGGAGTCACTTCATTTCATATGTGTCTGCAGGAGAAATAAAAGACATGAAGAATTATAGTGAAAGGCAGGAAACTATTAACGAAGCAGTTGAAACAGTTGAAAAATAGAATCTGGGAATTGCTTCATTCAGTTGGCCTCCCTTGACATTTTATTTTCCACTGGTGAAAACTAGTGGTTCTTAGATGGAGATAGACTCTGGACTTTGCACTTGGTTGTTTTCATCTACAAGTCAGCACAGAGCCTCAGAAGGAGGGATGTGACTCTTTTCTACTAGATTTGTTTTTCTGTAGCAGCTGAAGTATGGTTGAAGAAAACCCAGTGTATATTGTGTTTACAGGTGTTTTTAAACTTCTGACAAGGTATCTCAAGTGCTGTTAATTCCATCTACCATGGTTTAGGCATAGAGCTGAGATTGAGGGATTACAGAATGTTTTATATTATCAGGTGCATTTCTGGGATAAATGGAGTGCTCTCCAGATGCAGGATATCAGTTTTCTCCCTCATTTACTCCTCCTTAGTTGGAGGCATAAAAACCAGGCATAAACTTAGTCAATTGTACATCTTTTTTTTTGTGCACAGTGTATTGGAGCTGTTAGTTCAGGTCCTGTTGGGAAAGAAGCAATAAAGCTGTGCTGTGAAATTAGGGGTTGTGTAGGGATTGGGTAGAGCACTATTGGCACAGCTCTGTAACTTGGGGTGTTTTGACTTAGAAGTACTGAAAACCTGAGGCAAGCATTTCCTGAAGACAAGCAATATGCTTTACAGGTTATTGTGCACTATTGTGCTTTTGGTAGCAGTGCTAATGGTAGATCAAAGCTAAGGTAGCTCTCTTGACTGTTTTAATCTTCAGGTACTGTCTGAAAACGTCTCCACTGTGGCCTGTGCTATTGTACTTGCTTCAGTTTCTCCAGCTGATTACATGCAGCCTTACCTACTTGATATCCAGTGTGACAATGAAATGCACGAGTCCATCTATGCTCAGCAAAAGTGACAGTGCTGTAATGGCTGCGTTATTCTGACACAGTGAGAGAGCAGCAATTTCACAATAACAAATTCGGATTAAGAATGTTTCAGCTGGAGATGGAATCCATGTCTGATGTAGCTAGCACAAAGGCTGGAGGAAAGCTGAATTTATTAAGAGTTTCAGGTTACTTTTTCTGTCTTGCCCACCTCTTTATTGTTTCAATGAATGCAAAAAAGAGACACAGTTTTAGTGTTGTTTTTCCACAATTCTTTCCCCATCCAACCTCATTTGGGGGAACTATTTTAACAGATTTTATTTAAGTGCTTTCAAGCTTAATGTTCATATCTATAAGCAGAGCTTTTATTTTTATGGAACAATGTGTTTTGACCTTAGCCATTGCCCGGATTACCACTAGGATTTCATTGATGTTATGGCAATGATCTCATCAATTTCTGTGTGTTTTAGCTTTGTCTCCTTTTTCCTAGTGTTCAGGTAGGTGTGGTGATGTGTCAGTCTCTGCAGAACGTTCAGCATCCTCACAGGGCTACAGTGTGAATTAAAGGTCATTGAAGTCTTTCAAATTTGTGATTTACATTTTTAATTGAACTGATAATTGATGGGAAATTCAGTGGCAAACAACTGAATGTGCCATAGGGTAGGTATTTTTTCTTTTTATGTAAAGAAGTTACTCTACTTGACAGAGTACTGATGATAGGAAAAAAATTATGGCAATAGAGAAGCCAAAATGATTAGCTTTAATACAGACATTCCTATTTCTGCCATGTGTGTCTTTCAGAGGTAATTGGTAACGTAGTTTACATATCACAAGACCTTGTAAGACACATTTTTGCTGTGCGATGTGTCTCTGTTTTCTGCATTACTGACCCAAACTGCAATCTACTAGAACTATGTAAAAATTTGATTTTTCCAGGGTGTGGGGAAGAAAGAGAGTGAATAGTTACTATGGTATGGTTGCATAATGTCGGTTGGGTTTTAGTTGCACTGAGTTTGTACAGATTGGGAATAGATTCCTCTCCCAAGGACTTTTTAGTAGTGGGTAAAAGCAGGAGGCACAAAACCAATTAGTAAAGGCATACCTGGAGTGAGTTCACCATATCTTAGCAATTGAAGGGCAAGATAGATGAACCTTTCCTGCCCTTTTCTCTCAATGAATAACAGTCATTAAATGGATGTGAGATCTGGGAAGAGAGCTCAGAATGAACTGGCAAGAGGAGCACAAAACCAGAACGAATGCCGAATTGCTCAACTTGGTTCTGTTGCTTTGTCACTGAGAAATGAACTCTGGGTCTTAGGCACAGCACTTTGCTTTCAGAGATACCCTGACTATATGCAGTGGAAAACCAAAACACCGCATGAAAGGAATGCTGAAAGCCTGACTCAGACTAATTGTTTGCTGGAATGTAATTTGGTTTCTTGAGCTTCTCATGCTATTAGTTATAGCTGAGGCATTTCTCTGGAGAGCCACATAATTCCATTCGGTGGCTGGGTTTCAGAATTAGATGTTGTTTTGTTCATTGCTTTGTAATGTGCTGAATAAATCAGGTTCCCAGATACTTAAATGAACTAAGTCTACCAGGCTGAGTTAGTTATAATGAGATAATGTAGAAGGAAAATACATATAGTGGTGGGTAACCTCAACCTGTCTTTACATATCTTTATTTCAGCATGCAAGAGGATTTATCTTTTGCAGATTTGCAGCATCATTACAAAGCCAGCTATTTATTAGTGGTTTTTGCCTCCTAATGATCTCTACCAAACCACTGCATTAAGCAGATTTTATAAAATTTTCTTTAGCTACTCCTCGCTGAAAAGGTGGAGGTGAAAGTGCATGGGAACATGAAGGAGCAGGATGGCCTAACTGCCCAGGTTATCCATTTCCAGGAAGCCAGTACAGAGCTGCTGCAAACTCAGACAAGTCACAGGTGTTATATTTGTTTCTCCCTCCCTTCTCCTCTTGTATCTTGGTTTTTATTTTTTTTTTTAATACTTTGGTTGTCTAAAGGTTTGCATTATCCAGTGTGCCCAGAGAGGGTGTGGTATGCCTGATGACATACCTTTGCCCCTTTCCTAAGTTTTCTGTTTGCTGGGGTTCTAGTTACAGAGATACAGGCCTCCATATTAAGCAGATTTCCTGTCTTAAAATAAGAGTTGGATGCAATTACTATTTATCCTTATACACTGAAAATCAGTACTTGAAATCCAAGTGGATTTCAATCACAGTACCTCTCAGCAACCACTCTGGAGCTCCTGTGAGCCATTGTTTATGTCACAAAAAGCAGTGAAGAGAAGGGTGGAGGTACTTCCCAAAAAGGTAGGGATGTGGGAACGGATGTCTGGATTATAATTATTTTGAATTATCACACGGAGGTAATTCTAGTAAGGATGCTAAATTTTACCTAGATTCAGCACCAGGCATCTGTGGTGACTCCCTGCGTTCACTGTTTATGCATATATGCATAGCACCTGTTGTCACGTTTACATTTAAAACCACGTAAAGTTGTAGCCTAATATACATATTTTAGAGCAGCTGTGTGTTCAAAGTGTTTTGTTTCAAGGTCTCCATTTTCATTGTGAATCAGCATCTTTTTGCTTTGGATGTACATTTGCTTTAGAAAGTATGTCAGTACAAGTAAACCTGACTTCATAATATTTGATATAATTTAGGTGCAAATGAGGACTTTGCGTTCTGGCAGTCATGCCTTTGTTGTCATTCTCAGTTCGTTGGATTTCATCAACATACATTGTAGTCCTTTTCAAGGTCATTTTGGGAACAGGGGATTGTGTTCCATTATCCAGCCCATTTTCACTCCGGATGTAGATGGCCAAAGCAATTCTTTCTGGGAAAGCTTGCTGTCAGTGGAAGCTGCAACTATTCTTCTTCCTCCCTCTGCCAGCAGTGAATTTGGTCCTTTGAGTTTTATTAGTAAGTACTGCAAGCCAATGTCTTAATTGCAGAAGTAGTTAAAGATACCGGTAATGAGGTGTGCAATCACTAACACGCAGGTTGTCAGAGTAATTTAAAGACACTTCAGTTGGCTGCCAGTGTCAAATGATGGGGATTTGTTTGCTTTCAAGTAAACAAGAGTTTCCCTTTTTTATTCATAAACAATGCAATTCACTCAGTGCTTTAGTAATGCAAGTGACCAAGGAAGAAATGTGAAGAAAGCAATGTTAGGATTGAGCTTTTCAGGTCTGTTTACTGCTAATTGGCAGGATAATATGTACATATTCATAGTTTCTGTGGAGGATTATCTCGTATTTTCAGGTTGGCATTTTGACAACTGTTTCATTTACTTTGGATCAAAAGTCAGGGACCTGAGTAGAAGGCAGCTCACTGGTAAGCTTTCAGGACATAAGACTGGAACAGAATTCTGTTTTTCTTCAAAACTGTGGTGGTAGGCTGAAAGATAAAAGGATTTGAATGGATAAAATGGAAAATTATGATGGAAAAGAAATACATTTTCATTAATCATTGCCAAAGAGGTTTTTAATTTTAATGGTACTGTTGTCTGTTCTGGGTTGATTAAGCACAGCAAGTTGTTTGCTATTCTTCTTGTATCAAAGATGGTTTAGTAGTCTTTTGGTGTCAAATGCAATAAACACTGTCAACAGTACTTATTTAGGATTCTGAACCTGTTCTCTACTTGCTATCTACTTGTTGTTGGTCTTTGAAAACAAATTTATTATCCTCATACAAGCAAAGTTTGATATACAACTTGGTAGCAGGGCTTTGGTTTGAGTATTCAGTGTGCATGGCAGACATGAAAACAAGGGTGGAGCATGCCTCACTATTTCTTTCAGAAGGCATCTTGATCAATTTAGATTTATTGTTTTTATGTAAGCATGTAAAAAACCACTTCTGGATGCTGATTTTTCAAAGATGGTGAGTTTTGTCTTACTGCCTTTGATGTGGACACTGGGCAGGGTTTAAAGGGGGGAAAATGAGATGTTCTGAAATGGCTCTTAGGGGTCATTTCACTGGACTGTACAGAACCTTGAAAAATTATGTTGTGCTTAAATTTTTTGTGGATCATGATCCTGAGGGTTAAGAAGAAGATATCTGAGCACTTCCTTACACTGAAATGACAAAACCTGGGTGATGAATGAAGCTGTATGCTATACTTTAGTGATGCCACCAAAGTCACTGGATAGTTGTTTACACTTGTAGGCCATCTTTTGTGAGTTCAGTATTTGAGTACTTCAAATATTGTCAAATTAAAAATGGGAGTTGAAATGAAAAGAAAATACTAAGGTTAGGTCACCTCTCATTTTGCTCATTTCAAGACAACTTGAATGGGTTTTGAAGAAAAGTTAGGTTGAAACCTGGTCTGTCTTAAGTTGGTTCAAAATCAGCATGCTATAATAAGCTGTCTAATATCCAGTCGTTCATCTTTGTTTTAAATAAGTATCAAGGTTGTTTTCTTTCTGTTTGTACCTGGGAACTATATACTCCTCTTAAGGCTATTTTCTCACTCTTGCTCTTGTTTTGATTTTAAACTGTTCCCTCAGTGGGAGACTGTGATGACTCTATTACTGTAAGCATCCAGGGAAAATGGTATTCCAGTGCTGTACTTATCCTCTTCTGAAACGCTTAATGAAACATTTTCTGTTCTAGGTTGGCTGTGATCGCAGTAAAAACCTGGTGGACATTTGCGGAGAAAAACATTTCCAGGCGTTTGTCTGTGATGCCCTGTCAGTGCCAATCCGCAGCGGTTCTTGTGACGCCTGCATCTCTATTGCTGTAATACACCACTTCTCCACAGCAGTAAGTCACCCCTCTCTCTGCTCCACTCTACTGTTGCATTGCTGTGCAGAGCTGCCAGTACTGCAGTACAAGCAAAGGCAAGAACAAAATGGGAAGAAATCTAATGTTTGCATTTGGTGTAAGCAGTTTTCAGAGCAGAGTTAAGCTGTTGTGCTACTGCTGCTTCTTCGACTTTCTGTTTGTCAGATGCCCTTGCTCCCCCTGAAGCTTTGGTCCTGATGTTTGTGTTTCATTTTTGTGTGCTTGTAATTAATAACACCGGAGAAGGGGGCTCTGCTTTGGAGTCAAGAGATATATTGTTTCCAGGCTCAGATCCTGGGCTCTTGGGCAGATCTTTTGATTTTGGGTTTTTTATCTGTGCATTCATTGTCCATCTTCAAACAAAAGGGAGACTTCTCACCAGTCCGCTGCGTCTCTGGGCTGGGTAAGGTTCTCCTGGCTGGAACTGTGCTGTGGTAACAAGCTTCTAGACCATCTTAGAGGGGGCCCATGGATCTTTCCATACCAGAAATGCAGTGAATGATTCCAAATCCAGTACAAAAAAGTAGAAGGAACTCTGTTTTGGAGAAGGCTGACATATCTTTGTTCATGTGGTCAGAGGACCCGTGTTTAAGCTGTAAATCTGACCTCTACAGCTGCAGACTTAGCCTGTGCATCATCAGCTGCAGTAGATTTGAATCTGGGATTTTAAATACTGGATCACCTTCTTGAAAAGGTGTCTGTTTTTTCCAGGTGGGCTGATATGTCCAAGAAATCCTGCTCAGCACAGAACTATTTTCAAATGGAAAAAGAATAGTAGAATCACTGAAGCTGGAAAAGACCTTTAAGAGCATCAAGTCCCACTGTTAACCCAGCACTGCCAAGTTCACCACTAAACCATGTCCCTCAGTGCCACATCTACAGGTCTTTTAAATACCTAGAGGGGTGGTGAATCCACCACTGCCCTGGACAGCCCGCTCCAATGCTTGACATGAATGATGTCTTGATGAAGAAATTGTGTCTAGGAAAATGTCTTGGCTTGCACACAGCGGTGGGGGCCATATTATGAATGAAAATAAATAGTGGGAAAAAGCACTTCAAAAGTTTTATTGTATCTTAGGTAAGGAGGAATTGCTGCCATTCCATTCTGCTGACTTTTAGTTTAGGTACTAGCTTCACACTTTTGCGTTTCCTTTCCAGGAGCGGAGACTGGCTACTATCCGTGAACTAGCTCGGCTTCTAAGACCTGGTGGAACAGCACTCATTTATGTCTGGGCAATGGAACAAGAGTACAAAAACCAGAAGTCTAAATACCTTAAGGAAAAGAATGGTAGTAAAAACAAAGAGAAGGAAATGAATTCTGGCACAGCCCAGAGTGACCAAGGGCCTGATAACAGTGGCCAAGACTCAGCATGGTCTGACCAACTCCATAGTGACTTGAAAGATGACAGCTGTGGTGCCAAGCCAGTAGCAGACTTCAGACTGCCTGTTCACACTAACAGAACCTCCTTTCACTCTCAAGATTTGCTGGTTCCCTGGCACCTGAAAGGTGGTACTAAAAAGAAAGAGGAAAGTGTTGATACAGTGTTGGTTCCAGGTGACTCCAAAGAATCACAAGAACTCAGCCCTGTTTTCCTCCGCTACTACCATGTGTTCTGTGAAGGGGAACTGGAAGCAGTGTGCAGATCCCTGGATTGTGTGAGGGTTCAAAAGAGTTACTATGATCAGGGAAACTGGTGTGTGATTCTAGAAAAGTTGTAGCCTGTGGTGTTACCTCTACTATCTGTAGAGTTTTCTTTTTTTTTTACAGTGAAAAATAATTTTGTGAAAAGTATTTTTAATACAACCTGCAGCTATTGCCTCTTTTAAAATAACAGAATAAAGATTGTGTATTGAGTTAATAACAGCGGCTAGCACTGTGTGCAGATGTTAACAAAATAATGGCCAAACTCAGCTACTTCCTCTGCAGAGTGTTTGCTTTACTTCTCTGAATTACAGTGAAGAGGATTAAGTGGGAAAATACTGCCCATGCAAATCACTAAGGCCATTGTTGAACTTTTAAAGACAAAAGGTCTGGTTCTCCCTTCTCTTACACCATTTTATATTGATGTAGCTGCAGTGGTTTCCCTGCAGTCCACAGCTAGTTGGAATGGAGCTCTGGGCAGGAAAGGCAGAGCTGTTTGCTGTGTAAAATTGTGGATCAGGGAGGAGGGAGTGAGTGGCATATGAAGCAGTTAAGCTGAAGAATCCAACTGTTGCCTCAAGTTTGGTCCTGCCCTGCCTGTTTTGGTGTCCATGAGGAGTGACAGATCTCTTTCAGTTTGGAATTTACTCTCTTGGTTGTGGTAATAATGATCTCCTCAAAGGGAACTGGAAAGTTATTGGGGACACCACAGACATTTTTATCTTCCTTCGCTCTCAATTACCTACAATTCATGCTGTCCGTCCCCAGAGTTCTGTAGCTCTTCATTGTAGTGTTGTGTGAAAGCTCCACTGAAGTGTGAGTTCCAGCGCAGCTGGAACAGCCAGACCAGCTCTGTTACACACCTGCACTCCTATGAGTGCACATCTCTGTGCCTGTAGCACCAGCACTCCTGGGGTGGGGTGACCCTGAGATCACCCGTGGGGGAAAAAAAGGGAAAAATATTAATGTGAAGGCAATATTGGTGCAGGTTTTCTGCTGGGTAGTTTCAACCCCTAAAAGTTGGCAGTGGAGCAGATTTTATTTACTGCACTTCAGAAGAGCAAAGGACTGGAGTAGAGGGAAATGATGCTGGGCTGGCTGACTCAGAGCAGCCCTTTTGGCTGCCATTTATTTAATACAACTTGTGCTACCAAAGGAGTGTGTCACCTGCAATGCATTTCTGGAACTAAAATAATGGGCTGACTTTTGCAGGGTGAGTGGCTATTGGTGCCTCTGGAAACTGGTGCTGCTAAGCTATGCCCTCATTGCCTGTTACGTTGATTTATCGCCTGTCGTTGTAGCAAGATCTATGGTACTGGCAGGTTGTGCTTCGGTAAATAATGTCATTTAAACTGAGTGCCCATCCTAAATCATGTGGGGACTTTGAGGACAGCTGTGTGCCCTTGGCCTACTCCTGCCTGCCTCCCATGTGCAGGTTAAAGGCTGCTGTGCTGGTAGCCTGCTCGCAGTCACCGTTTCTCCTAGGCTCCCATCTTATAATGGAGAAAATCCAAGGGGAACGACAGCAGTAAGAGAGGAGCTTGCTGCCACCACAATTCACCTTTTTTTGCTGTCTGCTTCCAAAGAGCCCTTGGGAAAGAAGGTCTCATTCTTTAGCTGCACATGCCGTCCATGTAGCAGCAGCCTTGTCCTAGCTGATTTCTTTGCTTTGAATAACAAAGGAAGCATGTCTGTAGCAATGAGTCCCCTTGGGCATGTTCAGGGGCTGATTTGCACACATTCAACGAATATCACATAGCTGGAAGTGTGTCTTGCATTGAAGCCTGAGCTGGTTTCAGTACTGGATCCACAGTGTTTGGGTGCAGGAACTTTCCTGGCTGGACTGCGGGACCAGAGCTAGCCTGGACAGCTCTAGGTGCAGTGCTACATGATGTCGGTGTGGCACTGGTGAGAAGGGGCAGGGGCAGCCTCAGCTGGGTGTCTGTGCAGTGGCTAACTCACTAAATTGGGCTCCCTATTAGAATAAATGTAGAATAAAGTAGGAGAATAAAGTAGGAGAACGCATCTTTGAAGCTCTGTGGCTGCAAGGCCCTGTGTTTGCTGGTGCCTGGACTCCTGCTGAGCACACAGCAGCTGCTGCTGTGTTTGTACATTGCCTGTGGCTGCATTTTCTCTAAGAATATACAGTGTTCTGGCAAGGAACAACTACTGCTTGAAAGTCCTTCTGAAGTGCTGCTGTATCTTGACCTCGTGTGACAAATTAGGAATCAGGCCTGCTGTTGTGCTCAATTACTCAATGTACCCTTGTTCTGACTGGGCATAGCTCAGAGGTGCTGTCTCCAAATTCACTGGACACAGTGTTAAGCACTGTTCTAACCTGGGGCTCAAATGCATCTAGTAGATGAAGCCTGAGTAATTGACTATGGACTTTAAATAACACTGATGTATTTTTTGCAGGCCTGTGGCTCCTGTAGAGCTTTCCTGTTTTCCCTCTGTTTCCCTGGCAGAGGCAGCATTAGGCAGTGTCTGGTGTCACATTCAGCATTTCTTGCCTTTCAGGCTGATTAACATCATTTATTGACTGCCACATGTATGAATAAGTCAGATTTCCTCTCACCAGGTCTGCAGTGAAGCACCTGGGATGTCTGAGAGACGAGTCAGATTTCGGTGTTGGCCTTTTGGATGCCATTTCTCTTCCTGCAAGGTATTCCTTTTAGTTGAGCCACAGCAGCTTTTCCGATCCATTTCATGCTGTCTCAGAGCAGAAATTGTCACTCTCCCTGTCTTAGGCAGCCAGATGGTGGTGAGTTTCAGTGGGTTCTGGTTCTGGAAGGAGGTTCTGGCACAGAGAACACCAGCTTGGGCAACACTGTGTGGACAGGCACACCGGGTTGAACATGCAATACGTAATTCCTTACCAAGGAGGGTTTTCCTGGCATTTCTGACGGCTGTGAGCTAGAGGATGATCCCAGCGGTATGTCATCTCTTCAAAGACAGTAGAAAAGTTAAAAGTACTCTGACATCCTCTGAGGCCTGGAAATGTTATGAAATATTTCTGTGATTTAAGTCAGAGAGTCTCTTCAGATGGTTGAAGAGGAATCAAGTGGTGAAGGAGAAAATGACAAGGGAGGAGGGCAGGTAGATGTTAACAAAATGTTTTGCAGAGATTTACAACACAGAATTACCTGCCAGCACAGCTGCCCTCGCAGTATCACTTGCCCCTTTTGACCTCCTGGAAGTGTAATGATATGGAACTCTTTAAGGTCAACAGTTAGATTTAAATGTTACAGGTTTCACAGTGCACTGGTTTTCATAGTAATTATGTTCCTTTTGGCCTTATTTAAATAACAAATGTGTTTAAATGGTTATTCACTTGCAGTCTAGAAGATAAAGGGAAAGCAAAGCTCCATGTGAGTATGACCTGTGCTGTGAGTGCCAGTGCTCTCCTATGGCAGTCCTCCCTGATGTCCCAGTCATCATCAAAGCTCCTCAGTGTACCCAGGAGTAGGGAGGTGGGAATTTCTGCTCTGGCCCAAATATGACCCTTGGTTTAGGTCTGGGCACATGCAGGCAAACATCTGGTGGTGTGACCAGAGGTGGCTGTATGGGGGGTCACTGTCCCCCTTGTTCGCAGCCTCCTGTTCCAGAGACCACCAGGGCACCCCAGGTCAGGTGCCCTGACCCTGCACTGGGCACACCTGTACCATGTGTTGCACTGTCCTGCCCTGACAAAACAAGGGCTTCAGAGCATCCGTGGGCTTAAAGCTAAGGACACGATGAGGTGATTTCTTGTCCTGGGGCAGGCAAAAAAATGAAACCTGCAAACCATGGAAGGCTTCTCTTAACTTCATAGAGGTTCTTCAGACTGATGTCCTGGTGCAGCCAAGCCAGCGACAAAAACTCCTCCAGATGTTGGAAAGGCTGGATTTCCCTAGAAGTGCTCAGCTTAAGCTTAGCAGGGAGAGGTGTAGGACAGCAGATGGCAAGGGACAACATGCTGATTGTGTTGCTTTGCTGAATGAGGGCCTCATGGGGACCACAGCTTTTCTTAAGAGAACTCGAAGGACTGGCCTTGGCACAATGAACAGAAGATGAACTCTTGTACTCCCTAGTGCCCACCAACGTCACTCAATCATGCCCTTCCTCAGCTGGACAGGGAGAGAAAATATCATGAAGGTCTCATGGATTGGGATAACACTGGGGAGAGATCACTCGCCAATTACCATCATGGGTGAAAAAGCAGAAAAAGGGGAAGTAAAACTAAATCTTGAAAACACCTTCCCCCCCCTTTCTTTTCTTCCCAGTCTTAATTTTATTTCTGATCCTCTAACTCCTTGCAGTGACACAGAGGGATGGACAATGTGATTATGGTCACTTCATCACATGTTGTTTCTGCAGCAGCTTCCTGTTCTCATGCCAGGATTAGGCATCTTCTTCCTCTCAAAGAAGCATTATGAATATGAAACTTCTAATCCAATTAAGTACAAATACAGATGTGCTTCATAAGTATAAGTAAGATTAAAGTGTCCATCTTGCTACTATTGGCTTTTTGTTAAGAGTGTTGATACTGGATATAAGGTAAATAACTCGTATTTCAGTCTTTAAGCGTTACAAGGCAGTGTAGGAAGCAGGAAGTTGCTTTAATGTACTAAGAGATGGAAAAGCAGAGAGATTATAAAGCAAGTTATAGGGAAGAGCGTGGTGAATAGAAACTACAACTTAATATCAATAGAGCATGACAGCAGAGAGTGGAGACTAATGGTGATCAGTGAAATGCCATGATCCCAGTGGGAGCAATTAAGTATCAGAGATATTAAATATAGGCTAGAAAAACAGCAATCAATCTGAGTGAAAGCAAGCTGCCGGTGTGCATACAGAATGAAGAGAATTTCTGAAGATGACATGGAAAGTCAGCTGTGTCCCTAAGTCTCTCCCAAGCAGAACTCAGACATTCTCTGTATAAAGTGAACGTCAGTGAGCACGTTTGGGGAACCGTGTGCCAGAAATAAATGTCACGCAGCTGTCACTGCATACAGCAAATGTTCTCAGTTTTGCAAACTATTCCCCTGACAGTACTAGGTGGAGAGGGAGCCTTCCCAAACACTTAAATTATGAGAGATTTAGAGTGGTAACATTTTCCATACATTACAAAATTTTCATGTTTACCAGAATCTACAAAAACTTTTAGTTTCAGAATTCCAGTTCTGATATACCTGTAAATATCACAGAAAGTTTCCACTTGCAGAGTGAAAATGATAAAGATTTGTCTAGGAATACTAAGGAAGATTAATAGCTACTGTGTCCAGTGTGGTTTGTTTTGTGTATTTTTCTTGCTGCTACAATTAAGGATTTCTTGTCATTATCACTTTCTCTGTGTCACTGTGGTTTTCTATAATTTACTGGGGAGAAAAGAGGGAAAGACATTTCATTCATTATTACAAATCTCTTTTAGGTGTGTTAATGTGCTTTAAAAGAAGTGATTATACTGACAACATCAGCATTTGAACGCTAATTTATTATGCAAATAACTTGCTCTGCCTTAACTAATACATGTCCTCTTGGAGCAGAATCAGAATTGCATTGCTTTGTCCAAACTTTCTGAAATACCATGCCTGACATCTCAAGTGGCCACAAAGGAATAATTTTCCTTCTCTCACCTGCTTCCTTAACAGATATTTTCTACAGAGATGCTTGTTGAAGGCAGGCAGCTTGTTCCTGTGCCTGATGGTGCTCTCATCCACAAGCTAGATAAAAATTTCTTGGCCAAGTCACCTCACTGAACTGTAAAAGACACCTGTGTTGAAGCCTACAACTCAGGTCAACAGCAAGAGCCTGGATTGTTTTTATCTGGCTGACATAATTTTGTACAGTATTCCTGTCATACTTCTGCACTTGCAGCGAGCCACCACTGGTGTACAAATACCGTAAAATTCTCATAAACCTTGCAAGTATTTTAAGCTATTTTAAAGGTGTCCGTGTTTAAATTATTCTGACCTGTGACTTTGTCATAATATCAAGTATCTGGTATTGCGAGTTGACTCTTAAAACTGAACATTTTACCTGTCAGCAATAGCTGTGGCTTTGAAAGATACCACAAGGAGGAAGCTAGAGACAATCCAGGGGGTTTCCTTGTCCTCTCTGTTTGTTCTTCCCTTCATTTCCAGTAAATAAGTTGGTCTAATAATTTTATTTTAGGGCTTTATCTAAAGCATCCTGAGAATTGATGGAGACTTGCCCCTCTGCCTCTTGAGAGCTCTGGATCAGGCTCTGAGGTAGGTGGCTTCCCAGCAGGCTGGGAGTACCAAGGCTGATGTAGCATAACAGAGTGGGGATGGTGTTTGTAGGTCTGAGGGCATCAGGAGCTCCCAGTAGGCAGCCCCTCCATGTAGGCAGCTCTGTGGAGGTACGTCTGGGCACTGACTGGATCAGGGACACAGGGACAGTGCTCTGACGTGAAACTCTTCTCTGCCCCTTAAGCAGGCTATGCCTATGCTTTACCATTACAAAACAGCAACCCCAGTGACAACAGTACTTTTTCCTTTGATTTTACAAAAGCAGTGGCAGGAAATTTCCAATTCACAAGCAAATAAGGGGGAGACATGTCATTGCAATATCAGTAATTAATTTTCTCCTTGCAATGCAGAAATGCTCTGTATTATTACTTAAACATGATGACAAGCTTACTTTTGTAAAAAACTAATGCCCTTTATCTAAAAAAAATAAAAAGAAAACCAATCTTCTATCACAACAATCAGCTATATAGATGTATTTATTCTTAGCTGTCTTTATTGTATTCCTACTGAAATTTAATTAAAAGGAAAACTATTGAACTAAAGCACAAGACAGTAGAATAAATGGATGTGAAGTATATAATTTTTATAAATTATTTTGTGCTTCTTCATGTGATGTCTTATTCAGACTCTAGATCAAAACTGAAACTGTGATTCCAAGGCCTAGAGAGAATTAGAAATTACTAACAATAAAAGTAGCTCATAGTCCATTCCTGAGCCATCCTGTCTCCTCAGATAGTTCATCTTTGATGCCTTGTGCAGAACAGAGGATGAAGCAGCACATTTCTCATCACATTCAACTGCTCAAACACACATCAGTCCTTAATGTTAGACTTCTCATACGCTTGGATGAGTTCAAAGTATAAAATTGCAACCGAGGAACTGCTCCCATCTCAGGGAGGCAGAGTCCTTTACAGTACGCTGCAGCTCTTTCTGGCAATAATTCAAGTTACAATCTGGCAATATCTGAAGCTCTGTTAGAACAATCACATTCCTGCTATTAGAAGGCAAATCCTGCCTTCAGTTCCAGTTTCAAAGCTCCCTGGCTCTTCACACTACCTTATTCTTCCAGTTAAAGATGGCAAGGATAAGAAACAGAGAAGAGGTTATTCATTCTTTTTTTTCTGCTTGTCTCTTGCTTAGTTTCCAAAAGTGATTTGCACAGTGCATAGTCTTTATACATTCTCCTGTTCTCTTTAAATCTACCAACACAAATCTGCTGTTTTTTTCTCCCACTTCCTTCCTTTGCAAATCAATTTTTTTGTGCACAACATCCCTTTTTGAGGACTTGTTTGTGTGTGCCATTCATCTTTTCACCTTTATTTATGTATGTATTTCCTTTCTAGTCTCATGGCCTCTGAATCCTCACCCACATTAGATTTTCTAATATACCAATATAGAAATAACCCCTTGATTCACAAGTAATGCCATGCTTGAGTCCTTGAAAATCCTAGCACTTTATACTTCCCATTCAAATCCTCTCCTCAGATTATTTACCTCTGGGCCTCTTACAAGCATCTCAGGCTGGGAAATTGTGACATAAAGCCATTTAGTAAGTAGCCCATCTGGTAACTAGCCTGATGCTGGTTTTAATTTATCATAAGAACCAGTTCCTAGCAGTGTCTACATGACCCTTTTGTTGAGGGGCTGTGCCCTTTAAGAGAGCTTGGTTCCTTTGAGGAATGCTTCCTATCTTTTTTTTTTTTTTTTTTTTT
>VYZQ01033726.1:6427-24863 GCA_013400655.1 Mystacornis crossleyi | reverse complement strand
TTTTTTTTTTTTTTTTTTGGCCATTATAATGATTTCTGCTGCATGGACTCACTTCACATCTCACTCTCCTCACTCTTCATCCCGTATTCTGAGGAAGGTTCAGAGGGTGTTTTATTTAAAATTCATCAATGCCTCTCACCAGGCTACCAGAATGAGAGGATATATTTCCTCTGGCCCAACGGTTGAGTACTAAGAAAACTTAAAAAAAAAAAAAAAAAAAAGTTTTTTTATCATGCATTCTTCTTGGGTCTCAGGTTGTATGTGACAAGGATGTAAATTAGAAGATGTTCTGGAGTAAAAAATGTTTGCACCAATTCCTTTTAATGAAGAAATGCTGATTATGGAGATGTAGTTTATCTGTATGCTTTAAATTAGAGGAATCATAGAGATCTGTTTATCTCTGTTGATATCTTGCAGATTAGACAAACACAATTCTGTAATCTCTGGCACTGTTCTTGTTCTCTCTCGTTTCTGTTACAAAACCTGAAAGACATGGACCAGCTTGCAGGCCACACTTAGATTTATCACTCCAAGATTCCTGGCAGGAGGTTTGTTAGGATGGCTAGAGCTCTTGCCTCACCTTTGTTCTTTCCAAATAATCCCTCTTGCCTCACCTTTGTTCTTTCCAAATAATCCTCTCAATTGAGTCAATCCATTTGTTCAGATTGACATGCCAAGCAGTCTCCTGGGAGAACAGGCAGGAGGAAACACAGGGTCAAAAATCACTCTCACCCATCTTCCCTGTATAAAAATTGCTTGGCTTTATAAGGCATAAAGACTTTATAGTAAGACATTATTCCTGTGTGACCAATCCCTTTCTGAATCCACCATCTTGGCAGGACACCCTGCAGGGATGTGTTCTTATTTTGCCTGTGTCAGCAGCTCCCTAAGGTGCTTCTGACAGGCAGGGTGAGGGCTTGAAACCACATCATAGGGAAATATTAAATGGAACTTGACTATGGGAGATACTATGATCTCTCCCATTCTGAAACTTGTAGGACAGAAGAGCCCAAAAAACACACTAAAAGAAATCCAGCTCCTCCTACTTATGGTCTCTTTTCCAGCTTGGTGGTATCTATCACAGTGGCATATACTTGGAGATACGCTTGCTTGGTGTACCCTGTGTGTTAGCATTAACGGGGGCCTGAAGGGGCCTTTGTGCTTCAAAAAGAGGTGACAAGCTGGTAGTGTCACACTTGTCAGAGGGTTTGCTGTCAAGCGCAGTGACAAAGACAGTGACTTGGGATGTCAAGCATATTACTCAGTATTTACAGCTATTTCTGGGTCAAGGGCTAAGACAAGAATTTGATATGAAATTGCCCTTCCCTCTAGACACAGTAGTATAACACAAAGAAAAATGAAAAGCAATTTCAGGAATTGTGGGGTGAAAATTGGAGAGGAGTAAATTGCTCAAGTTGCTGCTGAAAGAGACAATTATGAACACTCTCTGTGGCCGTCAAATTCTCTATACAATTATTGTCACGGTGCTGTAGTGCCTTGGAGCCCTTTCCATAGAGCAAGACCTCACTGGTCTCAACAATTTTTTCCCAGGAGTATTCACCTTTTCATTAGAAAAAGACATGCTCCCAACTTTCTTTGATTCTCTATGTTTCAGTGAAAGGAGGAGACTCTCCTGCAATAGCCCATGCGTACAGTCCAGCTGGGAGGGTTACTGCAGCTCCTTTGGTTTGCTGTGTGCTGCCATGTGAGCGTGCGTTGGTCTGAGCTACAGCACTGCAGGAGAAAAGGACCAAGTCAGCCCCAAGGTCTCAGGAGCAGCCACAGGCTGTGGGTACTCTGTACAGTGTCTCCAATACCAGTTTAAGGTATTGCTGCTCTTGCAACAAACGGGCTGATACAACTCTTTGTGGGACTACACTACAATGTGGCCTCTGGAGCTGGCCTACGTTTAAGAACTAAAACTATGCTTTAGTCTCCCTTGAAACCAAAGCGAACCCCTTGCACTGCACTGAAACTCCGTCTAAGAGTATTTTAGTTACTATTGCACTGGTCTGATGGATAGGGACTGATAAATGAAAGCCCCAGGGCTTTAACCCCTGCCCCAGCCAGGTGATCTTGAGTCAGTATTTGTGTCTCACGGTCTCACTTTTAAAGTGGTTGATCTGAAGCTCCCTGACGTGCAGCTCTGGACCTCTCCAGGATGAGCAGGCACCAGAAGATGTAGTCATTTCTCCCAAAAGGTGTGTTACCAGTCGTCAGAAAATCATGGACAGGACGAGTGTTACCCCTGCTGTGAGCTCCCCATCTAATAAAAATGTTTTCAACTTCTCAAAGGAAAAAACCCAAACAAACAAAGCATGTAAAAGCTCCCCAAGACATGAACTGAAAGAGTTCTTTCACATGTGTAACAGCTACCTCACAAAACATTTATTAGTAGAATAATAGAATCATTTAGGTTGGAAAAGACCTCTAATCTAAGATCGAGTCCAACCACTAACCCAGAACTGCCAAGTTGTCACTAGAGAATTTCCCAAATGAAGGATTCACTTTATTACAGTCATGAAACTTGGGTGGGGAGGGGGAAAATGCATGTTTATAAACCTCATCTCCCTGGTCTGCTGAACTAGAGCCGAAATTATCATCTCTTTTCAAAGAAGCTGAGGAAATTAACAAAATAACTATTGCTCAGGGGCAGACAACTCGCAATTTGCTATTGAATATGGAACAATGGGTGAATCATTCTTCAATCCACCACAGCCTCCTCATTTGTTCGCATTGCAAGCTGAGCTCTCCTTTCCAAGCGAGGCTGTCAGGAGCCTCAGTGTCACTGGGGCTCTTTTGTTGCTGCCAGAAGCACTCTTCTTGATGGACAGTAGAAAATCATCTGGTTTTTCAGTTCAGGTGCTCACTGCAAAATTCAGGCACTCACTGCACAATTCAGGCAAGAGCAACTAATAACCCGGGCATTGCTGCTGCATTGATTTTTGGGTGAGGTGTTCTATCATTTTATGGCACTGAATTTGGACACAGTTGCTTTAGTTTTCTCCTGAGTAAACATAATGAAATTTCTATGAAAGAAATATGTTCTTCCCAGTAATTGCATCATTCTTTGTTTGTTTGGGTTTGTTCCCCCTGCAATTTCTCAAAGGACTGGCATTTTTATTTCTGAGACAAGACAATGAAAATTCCCATCTGAGTCTAAGTAAGAGTCTAAGAACTGAATGTAAAGAACTGCTTGACAGTACCAATGGCAACTGAAAACTAGGTGGTTTTAAAAATGAACAGAATGAGAATTAACTGAAACTAAGTACATTATGACTGGGGTGTGTCCTCTTTCTCTCCTCTTACCAGCATCTTACTGGATATTGTTTTTCTTTCGTATGAGGACTTCACAATGTGTTGTTACAACTGAGGTAAGATTTCTCTCCAGCATCACTGTGGAAAAACGTTCTGTATTCTCAGAGTAAAAGAACCCCTTTTCCTGTAGTGAAACACCGCCTCTTGTTTAAAGAAAACTGCACAGGATCACACCGAGTGGAGAGGATTTTTTAACCTTTTTGCAATAAAAATAAAATATCAAGCTGAGAGTTGAAGGCAAACAGTGAAAGTTAGAAGCACAGAGGTTTATAACACAGGTCAGCCAGACAGTCACCAGTTTCTTTCAGAGGAAGCGTAAAATGTGCCATTAAATGGAAAATAATGCTTCACTAGGCAAGGTCAGTCCCTCCCTGAAGGAGTTAATCAAAAATCCGTATCTCCAAAGCATTATTGTTTTATTAGCCTGTTTAATTTTGGCACTGAGAATGAGACAACTGAACAGAGGTGCCCAGAGGTGATCATTAAAAGTTGTATACCAAGAACTAGTTCTCTTGACTCACTGAAGATTCCTGAGCATGTGAGGAGCTCTCAGACATAGTAATATCTTGAAAGAAATACGGCTAAATTTTAATTTTTACCTGCTTCTTTTGAGAAAATGCTTTTCTTGAATGAGGAGAGGAAACTAAATTATCTCACCATTTCCCTAACTGCTAACTTTAAAATTAAAGGCAGGTCTCAGAAAGAACTTTCTAGGTTTTATTGTTCTTCAGTTTTTCAGATTCTAGAGTGTATTTGCATCATAGTTTCTTTCCTAAAAACAGGAGTAGTAGAAAATGGTTTTAAATTAAAATTTACAGTAGCACCCTATTAATGACATGGAGGGTTACAGGTATGAAGAATAGCACCTAATACCGCAAGAGCTCAGCCCGTGCTTTGAACCTTCTTCTTTGTAACTTTCTGCTGTAGAATACACATTCCCTATTCTCACTCCCAAATTGTCCGCATCTGTCACTATTCACGCTATGCCACAGTTTCCAGACTTTCTGTTCTCATTTTCAAATACTTCAAATAATTTCTCATTTCTCAAATACTTCCTAAGCTAATTCAGTCACAAGTAGTTGGCTCAGCTCGTGGACTATCAATTTTCTGTTTAGATTTATTACAAATCTATTAAGCTCACATGTCTGGCTGTGTGCTGAGCGAGTTAGAGGGCATCCACTTGGGATACTCTGCTGGCTGCCTGGAACAAGTGGTAGCACTGGGATAGAAAACCAATTTGTTGGTGAGAAGAGCACATCACAATCAGAAAAGAGGCTTTCCTTAATGGGCCAAACATGCTCTTTTCTTGCTTCTCCTCTCTCAAGCAATGTACTTTCCTGCATATAGCTGAGGACTGAAAGTAGCATTAGTCAATCCTGCTGGAACATCTTCTGTATCCATCTGTTTGCTCTGTAAATGGCTCCCTGAAGAGGGTTCACATGCTGCTTTTCCAAATGGTGCCTATGAAAGTCTATCAGTTACCGTTCTACACCTAGTGGTGATCTACAACAGGTTTTTCTTGAGATGTTGTTAACCGTCAGCATAAATTGAACAAATATGCAAATTCAATTTACACATTTAATACCACCATGGAGATGATGATTAAATTACTGTTATCACTTTGAAAACATACTGTCCCATGTAAATGGCTAACAAATTACCCAAGCTCTTTGCTCAGACCTTTGACTAAATATTATTACTTGGCAACTGTGGACACATTTGGTGTTAGACACATTAATAATGCTCTGATCTTATCCCAAAGAAATTATGTCCCAGATAAATATTTGCTTCACCAGAGGTATGGAAACCCTGTCATTGGCCAATACTGTTGGCCAACTGCAACTTTCAAGTGCTTGAACATGCCTATTTCTGAATTTCCCTCCACTCAGCCAGGCACATTCCAAGCAGCCCGCACCCTGACGTTACAGAGGTCACAGTCTAGCATGGGTGCACTGAACCAGCTGCAAACAGGCAAGAAAGTGTCTGGAAGATCACCTGGAGGTGTTCACAGCAAAGGGGAGCACTGGGCACTGCGTGGCACTGGAACCTGTGAGCACCTTTTGGGCCACGTTTCCTTGTTTGCGCGCATTAATGCTGGTCTGCACAAGCACGCCAGGGTCTGCGTAAAGGAATTTCAACCCGGCAGGAGGGATGAGCTTGGAGGTCAGTATTCCCATTGTTGAGGCATACATTTAGTCCTCAGTGTGAAGGTGCAGGTTGAGCTCTGGGGAGAAGTCTGGGCCCGAGGCAAGAGACTGTGAAACTGCCAAAGGGCACAGGGACCTGTGGTGCCAGCCAGGTGCCTGGACACTCAGGGACACGGCAGGAGCCAAGGATTCCAGACTTTACTGTGCTTGGACTGTGAGAGTGTAAGAGCCCTGGGGTTTCTTCGTTTGGGGCCCCTCCTTGAAGGCACCCAGCTCAAATTGTTATTTTGTTGTGGTATCGTGATTAAACTGTTTTAAAGATTGAGACATCACAGACTTTGCTATGGGAGACCTGGGGTTGAGTCCGTAAGGAAACCTTGTCTGACTGTGGGGTATGTAGCTGCAAGGGCCAACTCAGGTGGTACGAGTGTGACTGCTGGAGTGGCTTTCTGAATGGTTGGGCAGGGAAGTTTCCTCAGTGCCTGTCCTGGGACTGTNGGGATGGTCCTATGCAGGAGCTGGACTCGATGATCCGTGTGGGTCCCTTCCAACTCACGATATTCTGATTCTATAACCCTGTCATAAGCTGAGCGCGTCACGGGGGGAGCAGAGGACCTGAGGGGCCCCGCACCAGAGCTCTGCTCCGGGGAGGTCCCCGCCGGGAGCGGCGGGCGCTGTTCGCGCCGTGCCCCTGTGCCCCGCCATGCCCCCTCTGCCCAGCTGTTCCCGCCGTACCCCCTGTGCCCCGCCATGCCCCCTGTGCCCGGCTGTTCCCGCTTTGCCCGCCATGTCCCGCGGCCCCGTCCGGAGGAGCCGCAGCAGGCCCGCCCCGCCAGTGCCCGGGACGCTGTTCACGACAGTGTCGCGGCGGGGTTGCCGTACGGCCGCTGCGCGGCTTCCGGCGGGCTGTGCCGATGGCGTCCGGGCTGGAGGGCGAGCGGAGCCGGGAGCAGCGGGAGCGGGAGGCGCTGCTGGCTCAGGTGGGGTGACCGGCTTGGTCCAGCCCTTCCCCGGGGCCTCTCAGCACCCCCGCGTTCCCCTGGCTGGGCGCTCGGTGCTGCGCGGGGTCGGTGCGCTCCTGAAGGCTGCCGTGGCCGCGGCAGCCTGAGGAGGGGACGCCGTGGGGAGAGCCCCTTCTGTGCCGAGGGGAGCTGGGCTGCGGCACCGGGAGTGGCAGGACGCAGTCTGGAATTTCTGAGTGACACCACCTGATCTCGTGCGTTTTGCCACTTGTGGTATTGATCCTCTCGGTGTTTCACTTATTATGTGCTTACACCTTTGGAAAGAGCCGGAGTCGGTCGTCTTTACATTGTCCCTTCAGATTTTTTTATGCATTGATAAGATGATACCATCCTCACTCCCCGGCCTTCTCTAGGCTAAACAGGCCCTGCTCTCAGCCTTTCCCTAAATGATAAATGAAAGGCAACTCCTCCTTGTCTTGTGGTCTGCTTTTAGTAAAGAGTCTGTATCTCTCCATTGCACCACTCTGGTCATGGAGTGGTAATAACGAAGTTGTGTGCGTGTGTTAAGAAGTGGGAGCCTGATTACTTGCCTGGGGATATGTTGCTGTAGTGTAAGACAGGAATTAGGAGGCTCCCACTCACAGTGTTCCAGCTCTGCTTTGGTAGAGTTGCTGTGACTTGGAGACCCGTGCTAATCCTGATGCATTTTGTTCAAAACTTGCCTATATGCTGGTTTTGGTATTTGTAGTGATTCTTGTCGTGACTTGTAGGTAGAGTGAATGCTGAAGTCATAAATGGTGCATCACTTAGGTGACATGGCCTGTTTTGGAGTTTAAGGGGGGATAACAAGAAAAGCGTAAGAGGAAGACAGAGTGTGGAAAGAATATGAGGTTGTGGTGATGGGCTTTTGACAAAAGGAAGGCCAGAGTAAGCAGCAACCAAATCTTGCTGTCAGAAAAAAAGTGGTGGGAAAATGGCCTGAATAGCCTGATGCTTACACAACAGTGATGCCTTTTCTCAAAGCAAAGCAGAAAGAGAGAAGATTTCGTGTAATATATCACGTGGGCATCTCCTTTGTACGCATTTGGAACTGTTTCTTGGCAATAAAAGTTCCCTTCAGTGATTTCCCCACTTTTGACAAGCAGTTGAAAGAAAATACGTTTAACTTAGTAATAATGAATCACAGTAACCCGCAAAAGTTTGTTGGTGTTGTTAAGATGTGTGTTCCTTTACTTGAACCGCTGTATATGTTTAGGAGTGCTCTTTTGCTCAGTTCAAGCTCTTGGATGTTCAGAAAATACACTTACTAGCAAGCAAAACTTATGTAGAACACTATTATTCTACTTTACCTTTCCTTCTCAGCTGGTGCCGCTTGTACAGCAAGCTGTCTGGACCAATGCCACTGGCTTAGAATCCTAGAACAGCTCTGATTTGAAATACCTTGAAAGGTCACTTGGTCCAACCCCTTGTGGGAAAGGAAGCCTAGGCGAGATTATCTAGTGCTCTGTTCAGTCATGTCTTGAAAACTCCAGTGAGGGGGTTAAGGAAACTTTCCTGCCTGACCATTCAGGAAGCACAGTCCCCCACCTGAGTCCCACTCCCACCACCCGAGGCTGTCACTGCTGGCACTGAAGCCCCTTTGCGGAGAGCAGCTCCAGTGAGCCAGTGCGTGCTCTACTTGATTCCCTACACACACCACTCACAGTCAGACGAGTTTCCCTTACCAAGCTTGACCGCAGGTGTTCCGCAGCAGAGTCACACACATCTGGATCCTTAGAACAATTTAATTGTGGTGCAAAACACAAAGCCAGCTTGAGCTGGGTGCCTCCAAGGAGGGACCCTGACCAACCGAATGCCTGAGCTTTTATACTCTTGCAGTCTAAGTGTGCCGTAGTCTGGGGTCCTCCTGCTGAGTCCTTGGCTCCTGCAGTGTCTGAGTGTCCGCTTTCCTGGCTGGCCCCAAAGGTGTCTCTGCTGTGCAAAGGGGCAGCACCAGTTCACAGCCTTTTGCCCGGGGCTCCCATCATTTCCTGACACCCAGAGCACAACCTGCAGCTCACTGCAGCTGCACACTGAGCTGTCTGTACCGAAGGTATTTCTCAACAGGAATACCCTTGTTCTCTCCCTGTGGCTCCTTCCTTGTGAAGAGAGAACTTCTGTTCTTTTTATAGAACACCTTTTAGGTACTGGAATACTGTGATGATTTCCTCCCTTAGGTGTCTCTTCCAAGGGAGAAAATGCCTATCTCCTTCAGGCTTCCCTCACAGGGTGGGTTCTCCGGCCCCGTGATCATCTTCGTGTCTTTCCTTTGGGCGCTCCAGTTTGTGTCTTTCCTGGGCAGTGGGGGCCAGCACTGGGCACGGTGCTGTGACACAGCCTGACCAAGGCTGAGCAGAGTGGGGTGGTGACGTCTCCGTCTCTGCCAGCGATGCCCCCGCAGATGCAGTCCAGGACCCGGTGGGCCTTTGTTGCTGCAGCAGTGCGCTGCTGACCCTGCCGGTTGTCCACCAGAACAAGGACCCCAGATCCCCTTCAGCAAGACTGCTTCCCAGCCAGGCACATCCAGACTTGTACCAGGCTCTTGGGTTATGTCGTCCCATGTGCAGGACCTTGCACTTGCCTGTCTTAAACTTCATACATTTCTTGCCAGCCTGGTCTTCCAGCCTCTCGAGGTGTCTCTGTAGGATGTCTTGCCTTTGTGATGCGTCCACCACCCAGTTTGGTGTCATCAGCCAACTCGATGAGGTTTTAGTCCCATCATCCAGATCGTTTATGAGATGTTGAGCCTGTACAGCCCAGTATTGATCCTGGAGGATACACTTGTGACAAGCTACCAGCCTGACTAAAAAACACTGATAAATCCTTACTTTTTGTGAATGCTTTTTACAG
Source organism: Mystacornis crossleyi (assembly GCA_013400655.1). Lineage (NCBI taxonomy): Eukaryota > Metazoa > Chordata > Aves > Passeriformes > Timaliidae > Mystacornis > Mystacornis crossleyi. Next base: position 15,547 of record VYZQ01033726.1, on the reverse strand, counting down.
GGTCAGACATTGCAGTAGTTTATGAAATAGTAGTTTTCCTTGTTTTCTATTTGCTTCTATTTGCATCAACAGTTTAACATGAAATAAAAGTGTTCTGTGAGGATGTTATAAAAAAATTTTGCTACAACTTCCTCTTACCAAAATCTCTGTGGGTACTTTTAACTTCTTTTGTTAATACCTCTAAAATAGTGTTAATTTGAAGTAAGAATATTTTACATGTAGCATTAAATGCTTTTGTGATGTTTTTATAGCAACTGGTGTTAAATATGCTGCAATCTGTGGAAAAGGCAATGAATTTGTATTTAACCTCTAATCATGTTTGGGTAGGTCTCAGTTTAGGGAGGCAGTAAAGCTGTGGAAGGAGGTTTGGTTGTTGGAGAAACACAACAGCAATGAGCCAAAGCTACTCTCACAGAGGAAAGATCGGTGATGGAAATGAGAGCACTTCTTCATACTGACAGTGTGGGGAGAAAGGGCACAGGTTGTTTCTGGCAGAGTTTGGGAAGAAACTGGTAGAAAGCATGGTATCTTGAGCACAGGGACTACACTTCTGACTACACTGTTAGGATATGTCTCAAAAGTTCTTTGATGATCCTGTAACTTCGTAGGTCCTAATTCTTAGTGTTAGTATATTCTTGTAGGTTTAGATGCTGCTCATCAGCCTTGCTGAAGAATATTAGAGAAATTGGTTTGGTGTTTTTAGAATGAAACCAACTCTGATACGTTTTCATATTGCTAAGATGTAGTGTATTAAAACGTATGTATGTAGGGTCTGTGTTGGATTTTGTAATTTTTTTTGACTTGAACAAGAAACATACCATCATGGTATTGTTCAGCATATTTTTAAAATGCTGGGAATACAAATTATTCCTACATGAATATCTTAAAATTATATCTGCAATTTTTGTGTGATACTAAAGAAAACCAAATGCACAGCCCTGATTTTCTGGAGTAAGGCTGTGAATCAAACCACTACAAAGGCAAACATTGATTTTCTGTGTACAGCAGTAGGCTCAGAGTTGGCTTTTATCACTCAGAACTAACAACTGGGGAGTAAATAGCTCTATAAAGGTGTTACATCGTTGCTTAGACAAAAGATGATGAAGTGTTAGTACTAGTGTGAGAAGAATAAAGAACAAAGCAAATGGTTGTACAGACATATTACTCATTTCTGTGCAGTATCAAATAGCTTATGCAGTCCTGGTCCCAGCATCTCAAGAAGAACCAGACAGCCTCGGAGAAGGTGGGAAGAAAGGTGCAGAGATAATCTTGGTGCAGACCGTTCAAGGACTCTAGAGGTTTCGAGATGAGGAAAGATAGCCTGAAAATAAAGTTAATACAAGAGAGTTCTGTAAAATTGTTAAATAATATGGAGAAGGGAATAGAGAAGTGCTATCTGTAGGTCCTTTCAGGTCAAAACTAAGTTGTATTAAGGGATTTGCGGGTAGCCAACTTAGAGCAGACAAAAGAAGGAAACTTTCAGATGATGCACAGAGAAATTGTAGTGCCTCTTGTATGGAGTGTTGCAAATACCGGCACTGCACTTCCATCCAGATAAGAATAGCCTAAAATCTAAAATACATGTTGAAAGTTATTGATTGAAAAGTTGTTGAACCTCAAATTGCTGGAGGATGCACAAATCTTTTGGAGATGGCTCACTTTGGACTTAAGCCTGTATACACTTCAGCTTTCCTGGGCATTACTGGACATTTTTTAGTTGGCATACTAGTTCAGATTCTTGGTTCTGAGAATATCAGAGCACTGAGAAATCCAATACAGGGAAACAGAATGGAGTATAGTTTGTGAAATACTAGCCACTGTGGTTCTTCAAGTCCATTTTATGTGGAGTGTAGGAATGGATCTGGAGACAATGACATTATTTTCTGCAGAATTTAACCTTTATAGATGCTTGGTCCCTATATGGCCAATGAGAAACTTCCTTGATGTGACTTTTAAGCTTCTTACTGAAAGACACAGTATAGAGTCTGTGTTAGATTTCTGCAGTGTTATGTTTTCACTTCCTAGCAACCTAAAGCTGAGTCAGATTCTTTGATTTTCAAAGATTCTCTTCGGTGCATTGGGTGATACTGAAACATACATTAATGATCAAATGGTTTTCTTTGCTATTGCTTGTGGAATTGCTGTGTTTGTTATCTTATGAAAGTACTTTAAGAGTCTATTTTCCTTTGCAGAAAGACTGAAAAGTTGAAGTAAAGAGAGGACATATTGAAGGTTGGGAGTGTCCCCCCCGCCCAATTTTCTTTACCAAAGTTTTAGAATGTGTTAGCAAAAGTGTGTCATAAGCATTTTATCATATACAAGTTCATGTGGGCCAAAGGAAGCTGTAGAGATTCCTTTATCACTAATTTGGCTGATAGAGAAGTTTAGGAATGAAACTTTTTTTTTTTAAACTCATTGCATATTTTCTCTTCCCATTTATGGACCCAATAACCAAATATTAAGCTATGTAAAATGGCAGCATTTTTAAGACTTCTTCTGTAGCTACTCTGTTATTTCTGTGAAAAGTCAATTTAGCATTTTACAATGTGCAAGCGTGAGGATGTCATAGTTGCCATGTCAATACTCTGCTGTCTGCTTTTCAGAAATGGACTTGTTGCTGCCTGTGTGAGAACAGATTAAAGTCCTAAGTGTATTGACTTTCTCTGCTTTACTTTGATTATGGTTGGACTGCCTTCTGCAGTGGAACAGCCAGGAGGTGGAGGGAGGGAATTGTCTCACTCTGCTCTGTAGTGGGGCAGCCTTACCTCAAATCCTGTGTGCAGTTTTTGGTGCCACCATATAAGAAAGACATTAAAATATTAGAGAGTGTCCAAAGGAGAGCCACAAATACAGTGAAGGGCTTAGAGGTTGCAGCTGTATGAGGGCTGACGGAGGTCACTTGGCTGGTGTAAGAGAAGAGGAGACTGAGGAGAGACCTCATCATGGTCTGCAGCTTCCTCAAGAGGGGAAGAGGAGGGGCAGGCACTGATCTCTTTTCTATGGTGACCAGTGACAGGATCTGAGGGGATGGCCTGAATCTGTGTCAGGAGAGGTTTAGGTTGGATACTGGGGAAAGGTTCTTCACCCAGAGGGTGGTTGGGCACTGGAACCGGCTCCCCAGGGAAATGGTCACAGCACCAGCCTGACAGAGTTCAAGAAATGTTTGGACAACACTCTCAGGCACTTGGTGTGACTCTTGAGGTTGTCCTGTTCAGGGCCAGGAGTTGCACTTTGATGATCTGTGTGGGTCCCATCCAACTCAGGATATTTAATGACTGTATGAACAGAACTGGGAGTAAACTATTGCAGGACTTTTTCTCAATGTGTTTTGACTGTTTTGCTTAGAAAGGCAGCAAGAGATTTGCAGGAACTTACCACAGCAGGTTAATATAGTCAAGACAGTTATTTGGTGATTGCAATCCTGAAAGCCTTTTACTTTGGGAAATACAGTTGGAAAGCTGTGTAGTCTTTGCTTCTGGTAATCTGAGAAGTTTGCAGAAATAACTGTACTTTAGCAGTTCTGTTTCTGGAAAGATGAGATGCTCAGCCAACTCACCTTAAGGAGCTTTTTGTTATGAAATATTGAACTTGCACTTCCTTTGAAGAACCAAAATGCCACACAATTTATTGACTGAGATTTCTCTTAAATTTTGGAAGTGTATTCTTTTATTTGTGTAGTCTGTCTTCCAAACTGCATTGATAAAACCCTGCAGCTGATAATGTTTATGATAATGATCATTAATCAAATAATTAAGTGTTGACATGCAAATTGTTACTAAGCTTCAGAAAGAGCATTGTGTTTTGATGAGCACAATAGTTCATGACATTGCTATTTTGGTTTACAGGTTTGTGGCAAGAAAATAATCTGATGGGTGTTTTGGTAAGTGCAGGAACGTGTGTTTTTCCTAGACATGAACACTTCTTTTCTTGGTAAAAACTGTCAAGACTTCAAATTTTGGATTATGCTTGCATCTGTGGTATCATATTATATTTTTGTATTTTAGGGTTGCTCTTCTGTTGCTTGGGATTTTTTCCATGGACTTTGAGTCTTTCACTCTTTGGCTTCTGAGGATGACATGATTTGACCATTCCTTGTGCAGAAAATCCTGCCTTTTAATTTTTAAGGATTACTGACAGACTGGAAGTTGAGTGTAGGTAAATAAGACCTCAGTCACATAACGTATATCATTGAAACAATGAAAATAAATTGACACCGTAAAACAAATTCATTGTGCAAACAAGAAATTACGTGTTTAGTTTCACTTATTTATATTTCTGAAAAAATTGATTTGAGATTTGCCAGCTGTTATTTTTGAAAGCATCTTGTCCGATGCTTTTGACTTTGACTTCTCCCTTCAATTTTGGTTTACGTTTTTTGTTTTATTTTCTTTGAAAATACAACTTAAAATTAAAACAAACCAAACCAACAAACAGCGTATAACAGTATCACTGCGTTCACAGTATTAGAGCTCTAAAGAAGGTGTGAAATCAGCCGGTTTTGCTGGTGAGGTATGATCAGGTATTTCCTCCTAAAAGCCTAACAGTTGGCTTTTTGCAGTGATCAGTATTTGCTGAGGTGGATGGAGTGCTTGGCAGTGTTTTATGTTGCAGTTTTCAGTGGAAAATTACAGAAATCTCTCCTTAGGCAGAAATTAGTAGCAAAATATATCTCTGTTAGGGGTTATAGTTGCTTCTGTGCTGTAATGCCAAGCACCTCCTTTTTGTTCTTGCCCTTTTAAAACCTTCATGAAGTGTTATATCCCTAACTCTATCCGTTGAAGGAAATTAGAACTTCAGCATTTGAATCTGTGATATTAGAAGAGTAATGGTACTGAGAAATGAATACTGCCTTTTCACAAAGGATTTTCAGATTTTTGTCAAAGCACCTCTGTATGCATTTTTGCAAGCAACGTCTTTGAATAGACCCATCGTTTTTGAAGGTCAGTGATGAAGACGGATGTCTTCAGTTATGTTCTGTCAGACCTTCCTCTGGAGCTGGCTTTGCCACAGCAGTGTGGAGAGGTCCTACATTAACTCAAAATCGCTGTTTACAGTAGTAGCAGTCCTAGCAGTAGTTTATCTGTTTATCTGTTGTATCTGCACGTGTCCCAGCAGAACTGCTGCTGCCTCCCAGATGTTTCTGGCTGAAGGCTGACATCTCCTGCAGCGTGCTCTTTAAATCACATCTGACTTTTGATTATTGATCACAAGAAGCGTAAATGATTAAAGCGGTAGTTGCTTCCGTGACCTTTCTTCTGTGCATTTGGCAGGTGAAAATGACAGAGTGGTGACATTTCCAGTTGGCAAAGCTGTGTCTGGAGGAGGTGGTGGTGCAGGCAGCTCTCTGACTCAGTCGAAAGTTGCCAAGTTGGGGTGGAAGCTAAGCTCTTTCTTGTGTTTCCAGTGCTGTCCTCCTTAGGAAAGCTTTGTGGATGTAGTAATAATTGGAATATTGAGACTAGAAAAATAATCTAAGGATTCACAAAAATAAGTGTGTTATTCAGACAGAGAATTGGTATAAAAGCATCAGAACTGCAAAGAACGGTATGTTCAAGTTCCCTGGAGGTAAGCACTCATGTAATGAGGGCTCTGTCCCTGAGCTTTGGAGTGATGGAAACTGGGAGGGTAATACATGCCACAGCAACATTTCTGATAGTTGATTATCAAAACAGTTAAAATAGTGGAGTGGTTTGTATGATAGCATGGGTGATGATCCTGAAATTAGAAAGAAAAGCTCACTGAAGATATTTTGAATGCCTTACGTTGGTGTCTGAAGGACTGACTAGGAGTTAGATTTTTTGAAATTTCCTAGCAGAAAGCTGTTGCTGAAAGGAAATTTTTTCCACACTTCTTTTCCCCAGAGTGCACTTTTCCCCCTAGTTCCTTGTGCTTTAACTCACGATGACCTTGCTGGAGTGGCAACTTGTAAGCTTGGTCTGTAGGAAGCCGCACCCTGCTTTTGGTGGGATTCATTTTGTGTCAGGGTGGTCCTTGAAGTGGCTTTCCCTGAGACTGGAGTGCAGAAACGGGCCTGGATGGGTAGGGTGGTGGGAGCACGTGAGGGGCAGAGAGGAGAGGTGTGGGAATGGGGTCCTGCCTTTCCCACAGGTAGCCAGGACGGCAGCTTAGCTGGGGCTCTCTCTTTTGAGTGTTTTTGTCATACCGTATTGATCTGGTACTGTGCTGCAGATTTTCTTCTGATTGCTTGTGGAGGAAAAGGGAGTTTTTCTTCTTTTGGATGAAGAAGTTGCCTATTGAATCGTGGTGATTATCATTTGAAGAACTAGAGGTTGACCACAGTTATAGGTGGAAAATTGCAAGGCCTTTGTAGTGGTATGGAAGGCTTTCCCTGGCCTTGGTGAGAGCTGAAATAGTAAATAGAGTTGAGTTCAGGAAAGAGTGTTGGTCAGGGTTTCTGTGAGCTGGGGAGGGAATTTTTAGCCCTAGATGACATCCCTCCATCCCTTCTGGGCATTCCTGAGGGACTGCTGTGTAACAAGCTCCATTTATTGTCTGACCTGTAACTTGGATGTTGACAGTGTCTTTGATCTTGCTTCTTCCTGGTGTGGAATGATGTAGTTTTTATAGCTTTTGGGTTTTGCAACTGCAGTGTATTACAGGCTGCTTTGAAGCAAATTTTATTCTTCATTTAGTAGATAGTGTTGTCAGCTACTGGGCAGGCTGGCCTTAATGACCTGTTTGATGAGAACCAGAAAGCACTTTGCTTGAGCTTGGTTTCCTCCCACATTCAGATGAATCTGTGAAATTCAAACCCCTTTCGCCTACTTGTGCTAAAGACTGCAAAATTGGGCTCTCTTCAACCACAGCAAAAAATGCTGATATAGTGCTGTAGAATAATTATGGCTTTTATAGCACTTCATCAACAGACCTTGCAGAGTGCCTTGCCTGCCTTAGACTTCACCTTGTTTTTGTTGCAAAGGAGCCCATGAGCAATTTTATTCGTGTGTTGCAGAAGTGCATAGTGTAGCATGATGCTTGCCCTTCTTGACGGGTCATAATGTGTTCATGTGTACATGCACAGGCATTTGCATAATTAATGCATTACTTTTGAAATAGGGGTATTTCAGAAATGTATCATCAAGTGTTTATGGAGAAGAAACTTAAAAATATTGCCGTGGTGACCTAAAATGTACCTCATTTGTAAAGGGGGAAAGTATAAATTATTGGATATTCCTGTGGTATGATAAGTATTAATGAACCTTAATGTGAATTAAATGCTTGGTCTCCTGTGGGTTGAGAGATGTGACACTATTAGAGTTGGTCCTCATAGAGAGAATGGTAAGTCTGACAGGGGAATTAATTAGTTTTTCTTTCTTTTTTACATTTTATCACATGCTAGTAAACCTTGCAGCTTTTGAAAAGAAAAGTAGGCTAGAAAGGTAAGTTTTGAAGCTAATAAGGCAGATTTTCCGCTTCACTTCCACTTGAAGTAATTGTGTGTATGTGAGGGGAAAGCATCACAAACAATAAAAAATGAATGTTCTAATTTGAGGGAGCTGGATTTTAGAGATAGAAAGATTTAGAGGCTATTGCTGCTAACTTTCTAGTCTGGTGTTAAAATGATAATTTAGGTGAAATTATTACTTCTCTCATATTTTTAGATCTCTAGGCAGCTTTTTTTTTCTTTCTTTTTTTATCTTGCATAGTTATATTCTTAAGAATCTTCTATATTTTGTATCTTTGTCTAGAAGATACAAAATTTCACCTGATGCTTTTGTTTCTGTCTTTCTCTTTTTAACAGCCTGGTGGTCAATCTGCCGCTACACATTCATTTTGCCTAATCCTGTTTCATTTCACATTCAGGAGCCAGCAATCTGTAGTCTGATGATGATTTCTAGTCAGTCTCTGTTCTGAATGAGTATTTGTGTACTTCAGCCAAAATGATGATCCACCTCTTTCATTAGGATCATATATCTCAATTACTTGAATACTTGCCTTCATTTTTTCTGTTTATTTTTAGATCTAATAAAAAGTAGAAAAGCTCTTTTGGTACCTTATTTATAACATTAACCTCATTTTATGTAATGTTTATTTGTAACTTTGGTAGCATGAAGAAAATAGTAATGTTATTTAAAATATACTTGTTATTATAGGAAATGATAAGAGGCTGGATCTTCCATGACAGGCAGAGAGCATATACAATGAAGGCGTGTTGACAAGCTGATCTTGAGTGGCTTTTGTTTGCGGCATTTATAGATTTATGTGCCTGAGAACTGCAGAAGGAGTGGAAGGGAGCTGTGGACTCCAGCTGCCATTCTTTCTCAACCAAAAGTGAAATGGAATATACAGAAAGCCTGTCCTTTTTTTCAGTCTGCATCCTGGCAACTTGTTTTGTGTTTCCTTGTGGAGCAAACGGAGTACAGTTATTTTTCTTTTAAGTTTTTTTTCCCATCTAGAACTATATTCAGGTTCCCTTTGTCTCCACTGTTTCATCTCTGTCCAGTTACAAGCTTAAGTGTGGAGTCTGTGGCTTGTAGACATTTTGTGAGTTGCATAGCTGTGGTTATTATCCTTTGCTTGTCCAAAAATGTGGCATGTTTAGTTACTTTTAGTCAAATGAATATATTTTTAAGACAAAAGGGCCATCATTGTCTATATGGATTAGAAGAGAATATATAAATCAGTGATTACTGCATGAGTTTTCAAGAGTGTTGTCCCAAATGTCTTAGGGTGGCCAGGGTTACCTCTCTGGATCACAGAGGGGTAGCAGGAAATGCACCTGCGTTTTTTGGAGTCCTGGGTGGTTTTGGTGATGCTGTGTTGTGCTTAACAGCTATTTCACTCTCGCTGAATTATAGTCCTGCTTATTCTTTTGTTGCTTTGTTTACTTATAAACTGGAAAATGTTTTGATATTGGAATAGATGTCTGAATGTGTTCTTAACTCATTCTTTCTTTATGTCTGCCTTTTGAATTTTAAGAAATAGCCTTCACTTTTGTAGACTGTCAGCTTCATTCTAGAGATGGAAGTCTCAGTCTTGACCTCTTTATTCCAGCTGATTATTACTATTTTTTGTTTGTTTTACAATATTCCTTTGTTTAAAAGATGTCTGGATAGCAGCCCTGCTTGCTTGCATTTAAGTGCATTGGAAAGTTTTTCA
>VYZQ01033725.1:0-10661 GCA_013400655.1 Mystacornis crossleyi | reverse complement strand
TTTCTTTCTTTTTCGTGTCCCACAATATTATCCTGTTTGAATGAATCTAACAGAAAGGATGAATATAGTATTCGCTTTGCAGGAAAAAAAATCAAAGTAAAAACTAAAAGTAGAATAAAAGTATGTACAGCACAACTGAAAGCATTGTTGTTACCTGAACAATTACTAGAAGTTCAGGCTGGGACATGTGTCTCCCAAAATCTGTTTAGTTAATGCTTGAAAAGAAGAAAATGTACTAGCATGACTTCAGAGAATCAAAAAGAATTTTACTCATGACGAGAAAATGGATGAAGTTTAGTCTAAAAGTCTCGCTGCTTTGACTGGGAGATGAGTAAGGGAAAACGGTCTCCCAGCTCTTCTTCCTTTACATAAGGAATGATTTGAGGAAACAAAGCAGTAGACCCTTGCAGCCACAGAAGAGGCTGGTGCAACCTGAACACAAAAGAAAGCAGCCTCCTGCAGTCAGGAGGGACAGATGGTATTTGGAAGGCCCAGTAAAAGAAGAGAAGGACTATGTGCACAGAATAGCTTTTGGTGGGAGCCCTTTTGGAGCAGGAGTAATTAATCTTTTGAGAGTGGTAGGTCAGATCACCTCAACTCATGCTCTCTCAGGTTGTCCTCCTGCCTGAGTGCTATTACAAAATAACTTAATTCCTGGTTTTGACAGCATACCAGGATTGCAATCTAACATAAACTACGTAGTTGACCCTCTTCTCTGAAATATGTTGAATGCATGTATGGCTGAATTGTAATCTCAGTAATTGCTGAGAAGGAAGCTAAAATATTCCACTTGAGCTAATGGAAGTGGGATAATTACTACAAGAGTGAATGTTCTTAAGCAACAGTGTGTTGCTGTCCCTGCTAGCTTGTCACTTATAGGCAATGGCTGAATCACTCACCTGGGGTGGGGAAGGAATTTTAGGTCGTTTTTATTCTTCATTGCTCTGTATTTTTCAGGAAAATACATCAGAGTTTTTTTGATTTATTATCATGTTACATTATCAACACAGTATTGATTCACAGTTGCTCACAAACTGTGTTGCACTTCTAAAAAAATTCCATAACTATTTCTACAAGAAAAAATTCTCTCTAACAGTATATAAATTGATCTAGTTTATTCAGACTATAGGATGAGTGTGATCACATATAGATTAAAAAAATTGCTGCACGCATTACTGTCTTTCAAACAGTAATTGGTTGAAGGGTTGTCTGAAGGAAAACAGTGCATGGGAATAGTAGTGGGATGGTTTCTTACCTCTATCAAATATATTTAATTCCACAGAGAGTGATATCTAAAATCAGTACTACTTCCTTATTTTGGTATGTTGCTGGCATTAAATGAAAGCAAATTAAAATGTGTCTTGGGACTGGCAGATGGACGTAAATCTTCACTGCATATGGAAACTAACTATAGCCACCTCTTGGGAGGAAGCTGTTTTCTTAAAGTCAAGATATGAAGCACGTTTGCACAAGTAGGCATGTCATTCTGCTTGGTATGTGTTGTGATCCTGGATAACTGGAAAATCTGAATTACCAGGACATGAAACCTCACACCTGCATACTTGAGGGTATCACTTTGAGAAATATGGGGAAATGTTTAATGTGGGGAGCATTGTTGTTCAGTAATTCTATTCTCAAGTCTATTTTTCACTTCTCTAGATATGTATAGAAATGTTTAACTGAGGTTTTGTGCACCTTTCATAATAAAAACATGTATAAGGCATGGTGGAGAATGTGTTTTGTTTAAATCAGTGAAAATGTTGCTCATATACCAGGATCCAGTGTTAAACAAATCCAATCTTTGCATTCTGCAGATGCAGTACCCCTCTTCTTGAGACTACTTCATTCACCACACCAGAATGTTTGTGAGCAAGCTGTCTGGGCTCTCGGAAATATTATAGGTAACTTGGTGTTTTAATGATTTGAATTCAGGGAGAATTTCATTTTACAACTTGACTTTTTGAACATTGGCATTATCATAAGAGACTATGTTTCCTCTGAATTCTGTGTCTTGATATAATTTTAAAAAAATATATAATGTGGCCAGAATTACATATGTACTTCCTGTTTTTTTTCTAAATAATAGTATCACTTGCTATGCAAAATATTAACTGGATAAATTTTGTGTTTCCTAAAATATACATACATGACTGTACGTATGTATATTTAATTAAATATGACCTTTTAGTAGTAGACTATTGGTGAGGAAACATAGAATTTCAATATCCCAACATGTCATTGCATACATTTCAAGATTTTCCATTTTTAATGTAATTTCTTTTGCAACAATTTTCATTTCTGTAGGTGATGGTCCTCAGTGTAGAGATTATGTCATATCACTGGGAGTTGTCAAACCTCTTCTGTCCTTCATCAATCCCTCCATTCCCATCACCTTCCTTCGGAACGTCACATGGGTCATTGTAAATCTCTGCAGGAATAAGGACCCCCCACCGCCTATGGAGACAGTTCAGGAGGTAAATAAAGAATTATGAGCCAGATAATGTTTTATACGCTGGGCTAGATGCCAAATGTTTTACATTGTCATACTATGAATTTCTGCATGTTTTTTGCCACTGCACATGTGTTGTACCGCTTAGCTGTTGTTAGATGAAATAATTTGACCAATTTGGTGGGTCTTGCTATGGGTGTAATAAAGGTATTTGTAATGTCTGAAACTGAGTAAGACTAAAGTGGTGAGCTATACAACAAAAAAATTAACACACTAGAAAGCATTAAAATACTCAGCATTACATGTTTTCACCAAAAAAAAGGCTACAAATGTGATTCTATATGTAAAAGAATTCAAATATAATTATTTTCAGTAAGAGGAAGTGTAAGTAAACTATTGCATGTAGTGTGGTTTGCGTTTCGACTCAGTGTGAACATGCAGTCAGTGCCAAGTCCCAACTTGAGCAGAAATCCTGAAAAGGCTTTTAAACTGGTGAACAGAGCAAATGCTCCGTTGATAGGGTAGGCACAGTAGTAAAATGGAGCGATTTGACTAGAACTGTAGTTGTAAGTAAAGTTCTCGATTTTAAGATAAGTTCAAAAGAGTAGATGCAGTTTTTGAAGCCATGTCAAGTATGTTACTGTTAACAACTAAACTAATGAAATTTTTGAAGTGAAGCAGAGAAACAGGGAAATTTTTACAAGTAATGCTTTACTAAATAAAACACTCTGTTCTAAGCAGTTTTATTACAGCCCAGTTTTTTATTTTCTCCAGATGTGATTATAAAAAATTAAACTTTAATCCAAGAGGTTTATCTATTGATATTAGGCTAATAGTTTTTATTGTGTGTGATAACAAACTTTAAAAATAGCAGCGGGGTGTCTTATTTCTGTTCTTTTCCTGTTTTCCCTCAAAATACAGTCTACATTATGTGTCTGGAATATAGTACTGTCTCGTATTTTCACAAATTTGAAATATAATACACATATTTTTATACATACTTTGAGAGCAGGACCAGCTGCTGGAAAGTGTGTGATTACAATATACTAAAGCAGACTCAAGCTAAGCTTTGTGATTGCAGTACTTGGATTCATAATTTTACCTCCAATTTTGTTCTGCTGTAATGACTGATGAACTTCTTTTCAGATTTTGCCAGCATTGTGTGTTCTCATTTACCATACAGATATAAACGTAAGTATTTTCTAAAGTTTTAGATATTTAGATTTTGTTTTCTGTAGAAAGATAATGCTGCAGGATTGTGTTAAAGTAGTAAACTTGGGTTTGTGTGTTAATTTATGTATAGTAAAGTCATAAATGCACAATTAAATAGGAAGACTCATGTAACTGTAGTCATTCAGAGCACGAAAAAGTGCAAATACCATTTCTGAAATACCTTTTGTAAAAGGTGGCATTTTTTTATCCTGTACATTTGAAATACCTTTTACAAATCCTGTCTTGTGGAATTGAGCACTAGAAAATTAAAGTGCCAGCTTTACCATCAGCTGCACTTGAATTCTGCCCCAGTTTATAATTTTGCGTAGATGATATGTAATATGTGTAAAAAAATTGTGTGTAATTGCATATATCAGTCCAGTCAAATATTGTGATCGTAAGGGTAAATCTGACTTTCGTAACCTGTTGGGTGCCTGACTTTGCAACATTTAACTAAAGAAATCACATATGAAAATATATTTAAATAAACAGCAGTAAACTATTGTTCTGTGGCACCTTTGACAGCTTTCATGTTTTTAATACTAAACCTTCAGTACTTCCCACATTCCTGATTCATGAGTTTACCTGGTTTTTTTCCAAATAATATCCTAGGGGGTGGACTTAGCTCATGAAGCCTTATATATTGGGACTTCAGAACAACAATCTGTGTAATTGAGGGTTATTGAGCTGTTTTTCTCCTCCTTCTCGTATCCGGATTTTGTAATCTATACAGTGATCCTTTAGTTTAGGGAAGAAGGAATTGAACCCTTGTGTTGGGTTTGGGGATAAAATAAAGCATAAGATTGGTGGGACTGTCATTTATTGGTTCAATGCTGTAGTAGTGGTGTTTCTGCTGCTTTTCTAATGGTGAAGCAGGCTTGTCTCCACAAAATATTTGTACAGTTTATTCTGGGATTTTGCCAGGGTTTTCCCAGCGTAATGTGAGTGGGAGACAGCACATGGTGACTTTTCAATGCGTAATTTGGACAAAGCTGAAAGGAATTAATTGCAAAACCAAATATGCTTCTAACCTGTAGGCTCTTTTTCCCTGCCAAATTTTAAAGTTTTGCAAGCAGTGATTGTATGAGAGCTTTCTGATGTAGGTATGAGACTGTGATGCCAGGTTTTGACTGATCCTCAATTAGGGTGTCCGTCATTTTGATCCTGAGAGTCAGGTGCTAGTTTGGAGGTACCAGTCTGGTCCCAGCCTCCCTGTACTGGAGCAGCAAACCTCTCTTTGGAGATGAGTCAGTGATGCAGGTAGGTCAGCCCACAGTCCTGCGAGCGCTTCTGGCGGCTGCTGCTCTGGTCACCAGCAGGGCTGTGGGGCAGCAAACTGGTGAGGCACCATCTCTCACTGCTTCTGCTGCCACAGTGGCTCCACTGCAGCACGTTCCGCTGTCCCTGCAGCACAGGAGGTGAGGGCAGCAGCAGGCTGTGGCAGGAAAGCCTTCGAGCTGTGCTGGCTGGCATCCAGAACTCGGTGGAAGCAGCCTGTGGGTCAGGGCTGGGAAGTCCTTCCTATGCTCTAGTACTGCAGTATTCAGCTGTTCTCATAGCTGGAAATTTTCAGTGGGTATCTGTTTTAAAAGTAGACTAGATCTAGGTACCTCAACAGATGATGTCCTTAGCGGGGTCCAGATTTCTTTTCCTGCAGTTCCTAATATTGTGATGTGATATCCCTCTTTCTGCTGGCTTTGTTTCTGCTTCAGGTACTGTCTTTCAGTGACTAACTTTTGTACCTGTCTGTTTTTTTACTCTTTTGTACCTGTCTGCTTTCTAATCATCCTTATGAAGTCATCAGTGACTTTTTTTTTCCCTTTTAAGATTCTCAGATGGCCCTGCATGATAGGCATTCCTCTGTGGGTTTTGCTTTGCTTGAACACTTCAACAGTTGCCACATTACAATAGTTGCTAGTCCTTTAGTTGGTATAAGAACTCCTTTCCTTCGCTGTGTTTTTTATTCTTAACATGAAGGCAGGAAAAGGCATACATCCAGAATTGTTTGCAGTTTCACTTCAGAACTGCACTGTGGATCAGAAATGCTAAGGTGTCAGATGGATTAGAGACTGAAGGGAATTTATGTATTCCATAATCATAAGATAGCACAGCGAACAAATTACAGCAGTGCTAAGGAGGCTGTTTTTGGTATTTTCTTCAGAAAGTTACTAGCACGACTACTTACCTGAGCTGGTTGTCTATCTTGGAAATGCAAATCAAGCCCAACAGTTTACCTTTGTGAGATGATGTATGCTGTCACTTTATGCACCAAAATGTAGTATTTAAATGAAAAGGAATTTGAGAGGACATAGAGAAATTACTCTGATGGAACAAATGGCCCTGGTTTTCATAGTTGTACATAATAATCTAACATTTTCCTGATTAGGTCTCATCATAATCATGTTCAAGTTTTTCCGATAACTAAATTGCATGTTTTTCCCCTCTCCACCCCCAGATAAGTGGAATGTTGTTCACTAAATTAAGCCTTCATTATATGGATTTTTCTGTTCAACATGTAAACCCTGTTCTCTTTAATTTGTAGATTCTTGTGGACACTGTTTGGGCTTTGTCCTACTTAACAGATGGTGGAAATGAACAGATACAAATGGTGATTGATTCGGGAGTTGTACCTTTTCTAGTTCCCCTTCTGAGTCATCAGGAGGTTAAAGTTCAAGTAAGTCTGATTCAGTTGTGTTTGAATAGTCCTTTGTAGGCTGTTTGCTAAAAAAATGTGCCTTACAGTATTTATTAATGGAGTCAGTGAGATGAACATTTATAGCTACATTTTGTGCAGGTAAAACTGAAGAAAAAATGTTACCTACACTGGGAAAAAATATTAAAAAGAAAGAAAACTCAAGCAAAACAGTACTAGTACTAATACAGTTTTAAGTGAAATGACAGGTTAAACATTAACTTCTGTTTTGTGATTATCAGAGGTGCCTTCCTTTTGCAGTCCTAAAATATTTAATGTCAACAGATTTTAAGTTTCCCAGAATTCCAGTAATATGCACTCTTTCTGTTGCTGCATACATGGTTGTACATGTTCTATCTGAATAGCTCATGGAAACCAGTATTTTGGAACCTGTAGAGTATTGAAATACTTGCAAATGCTAAGTCCTTTTAGTAAAGTAAATTTCTAACTAGCTGTGGAAAGGTTAACTGAGCTTACTTGATTAATTTCAAAGACAATGGGAAACTACAAGTTAGTTAATGTGTACTGGGTTTTTTATGAACCATCCGCTGTAATACTGAACTGTTTTGTGTATCTGCATTTGGCACGTTTGTTTAATTTGTACTTTGGATGAGATTTGGCTGTCTTGAAATTTGTCAGACTAGTTCACTTGATGAAAGAAGTCTCTCCAGTATTCTGTCACTTGTAAAGCATTTACTGACCAATACATAAAGATGTAAAGTCCATTTCTGAAAGTCAAATGAGACTCAGTAAGGAGTCGTGAGGTTTTGAATGCCCTAGTGGGGAGCTGAATGGAGAGGTGAGCAGCCTCAGCAGATATAGAGCCTAAAAGCTGTTATTGGAATTATAACACTGATCAGGTATATGATGAATTAATCTTCTAAGGTTTTAATATTCTTTTAATTTCTAATCTTTGTACTTTTTGAGTTGAGCTGCAGTGCATTTATTCTGTGGTGTACTGTGTCTTTTGATGAAACAGTACCCATTTTTCTGATATAGCTCAGAGGATGAAGTGCTAAATTGTATTTTGCAAAGTGTTTTTATAAAGAGACATCTTTAAATTATCTTTGTTATAGCATAAGTAACAGCAATGTCTTTAACATGCAATTTTTTTTCCTTCCCACTTTGGATATTCAGACAGCAGCACTGAGAGCAGTAGGCAACATAGTAACTGGTACTGATGAACAGACACAAGTTGTTCTCAATTGTGATGTTTTGTCTTATTTCCCGCATCTCCTGACGCATCCAAAAGAGAAGATAAACAAGGTATGATTTGCTTCTTCCTAACGTAGTATTTTTTTTTAAGAAATAGAACAGTAGCCTGTGGAATATTACAGAAGAATTTCCTACAGCTGTTGTTTCCAGCAGTTCTGTATAAAGATGCAGCCTTTGAGGCTGGTGCTTAATTAGGACTGAAACCAAACAGCCGTAGTGAGTATCCGTGCATTGGTGTTGGTGCCTCATGCTTTCTGGGAGGGCTGAAGGATTTTGCTTTGGAATGTGATACTTTTTCTTTTCATTTGCAAAGTGAGTAACTGGCTAACTTCAATGACAGTTTTTCATAATTTTGGTTCAGTCCAGTGAGTTGTATAAGACTGATTCAGTTTTCCCACTCCACCTTTTCATAGTGAAGTTTGTTCTCTTTTTCATCTTCTCCTTCAAGTAAGGAGGGTGTATCACTGTCCTTTCCTGAAAATTGTCTCTGCATTTCATCTCTTTCCTTTTGGCAGAAATAACTTTGCTGCTGCAAGGATTGGGTGGAATAGGGAGAGTTTGATGAAAGTGATCAGTGCCTCGTTTTCCAGAGCTGCATTTCATGTTATTTGCTTTTTTGTGGTCATTGTGCCATCTACCATTGCAAAGATGGTCTGGCTGAGGAGAAGGCTTTTTTGTTGAGATTATGTGATTCCCCCATATAGTGTATCATTGAGGACAAATCTATTTGTGAGGAATCTCTGTTTCTTCAGGCCCTGTTAACTTCTTCAGAGATCTTCACAGCTATCTTTGACAGTCAGTCAAACTGATATGATTTATTTTTGCCTGGCCTTTTAGCTCTTACAAAAGAATGATGTAGAGCTCTTTTGAATGCCAAGGAATTATTTTTGTGCAAGAGATGTCCAGAAATTATTTTTGTGTCAAGTCTATATTGTGAGAGACAAGTAGAAATAAAAGCAAGATACACATCCCTAAAAAGGTGGGAATCCATGTTTTTCTCCTGCAGTGCTTCATCATGTGGCCTGCTTGCCACATCTTTTACTTAACATCGGAGCCTTTTTAAGATGTTCTGGATTGACAAGTATCCCTCTTTGTAACTGGGAATTTGTAACTGCCATGGGATAGGTGGTAGCTATGTGGATGAACCTCCTGAAGGAGTAACTGCTGAGCAAAGTCACAGGACAGAGTGTCCTGTGTGATGCTTGAATGAGCTTTGTGGACACCACTTCATGTTACACGAAGAAAATGGGAGGTGGAGTCTTCCTTTTATCATGACAGAAAGCTACTAGTGAGCTGTCAGTAGTAGGATTACAGGATAAATCTTTTCTTTGTGATGCTTTACGAGTTTTCCTGTTGCAAAACTGATTGAAAGTTTAAAGCTTGTCTGTGACTCCAGCAGTGCAAAGTGGATATAAGGTTTACATCAGTATTACTCCTGAGGTATGGAGACACTCCTTGTGTGAGAGAGAATCTGGCCCTGTGAATCAGTCATATTAATTTTGCACTGATTCCCTGTTGTCTTTCACAGTGCAATAAAAGTTTGTGTGCTAGAAGTGCAACTGAAGGAGGCCTTTTTAGTGATTGCTCATGGTATGATTTTAGGTTTTGAGGTGGTTAGATTTGGTTGAGTTCTTTTTTTCATCTGCTGGCTAGTTTTTAAAAGTGTTTTGCTTTTTTGCTTTATCCCGTTGTAGGAAGCAGTTTGGTTCCTTTCCAATATCACAGCAGGAAACCAGCAACAAGTTCAGGCTGTAATAGATGCTGGGCTAATCCCCATGATCATACACCAGCTGGCTAAGGTCAGTCAAGCTATCAGCTATGCAAGTTGTCATCCTCTTTTTATAAATCTGACATGAGGAGTTTGTGATTTTTAATAAGTTTGACAGATGTTTCCATGCTGATTTTAATGAGCTATTAATTTTTTTTTTCAGGGGGACTTTGGGACACAAAAGGAAGCTGCTTGGGCAATTAGCAATTTGACAATAAGTGGGAGAAAAGATCAGGTATGTGTAGTGGGATTTCAAGCTGTCACTAAAATGTTGCATGTGCAGCCATTTATGTAAGAAGCACAATGTTGAAAGCATTTTTTTTTTAATTATTTAGGTTGAATACCTTGTACAACAAAATGTAATCCCACCATTCTGCAATCTACTCTCAGTAAAGGATTCTCAAGTGGTACAGGTGGTGCTGGATGGCCTGAAAAACATCCTGATAATGGCTGGTGATGAGGCTAGCACAATAGCTGAAATTATAGAAGAGTGTGGAGGTAAGAGCTTACTAGGCTTTTAAGAAATATAATTTGCTGGATGTTGTTCTATCTTCCCCTTGCTGCTGTTGATGTTTACTGCAGTGTTATTTACCATGAGCTATTTGAGTAAACAAGGGAGGCTTGTAATGAGAGACGTTACCTTTTTTTCTGTCTAGTTCAGTTTGGAGATGGCTGTGTAGAGGCAATTGTTGAAGGAACCTTCTGTAGCTTAGGTTTCAATGAGAATTGTAATTCTTCTCATTTGATAACTGCACATACTTTGTGCTGTGGTAAAACACACAATTCTTGCTCTAGTTCATTACCTTGGAAGCAGTTTTAGGATCATAATTTCATTACAGACCAAAGCTGGATGGGGATTCTTTTTGATATCACAACCCAAGTTGTAACATATGCTAATGAATGTATTATTGTAAAGAGGTATCGTAAAGAGGAATACAATGCACTGGAAGCTTTTCCCTTGTGTTATTCCATATCCAGTTTGAAAATGGGACTATCTGCTTTGTCACCTTGCCATTTTAAACTTACAGGCAACACGCAAATGTAGCCACTTCTTTTTGGTGATACATAGAAAGCACAATTACTAAACCAAAAGTTATGTAGTAGACAGAAGTTTTAATAAATAGAGTTTTATCTAAACAAAGAGAAGACTCCATTATCCATTGTTCATAAAATGGAATATTCCCTGGCATGTAAAGTTCACTAACTACTTCTCTTTCCTCTTAGAGACAAAGATTGCTGCTGTGTAAATCACGTTTTCAAACGGAGCTACATCTTTTCTAGTGTGTTTCAGTAGTAATGTTTAATCATTTTTCTTTTTTTTTTTT
>VYZQ01033722.1:0-13766 GCA_013400655.1 Mystacornis crossleyi | reverse complement strand
ACATATTTTAACTGTTAAAATGTAGGATTAAGTTATAGGAATTTTTAATTATATATTTATAATACAAATAAAATTCTGCCTTTCAGGAAAATCAATCAGACTCATTTTCAGGGAACACCTCACTGATCATGTAGAGATTTTTGATTGTGAAGGCTACAGAGGGATTCTTTTTTTAGCAGTATGTCTTGACAGGAAGCAAGCAGATTATCAAAATTTTTGCTCACAATGGCTAATGTGCATAATAAATGACTATACAGGCTATAATGCTGGAAACACTGGCACCAAGAAGTCTGTCAGTGGTGTGGAGCTGCACAGGTAGAATAAAACAGAGACATTGATTCAGATGAGATAGGTGGAACATTTCAATTATTTATCTACAAACAACCACAGCAGCAGCAAATCCCTGACACAGCACAAGATGATTAACTTTGAACTTGGAATACATCTTATAGTCACTAAGATACCTCAGAGGCAGAAGGCAAGTTGTCAGTAATTAATGGCTTGTGGATTTAAGAAAAGAGCAGGGTGTCAGCATTTACACAGTCAAGGATAAGAAAGTACGTGGGACAAATCTAGCTGACAACTGCAGGGAGTTTTGCAAATGTTTGCAAGTGGCATCTTAAGAAATATTCATCTGAAATAGGACTATACTTATAAATGGATTATGGTATCTAAAACTCCACATGTCTTTTATCGCCAGTTTGGGCTGCTGGTCTTCTTCCATCTTGTCTAATAAGTTTTACCTTAAAATGCTTGTCCTGTTTTAACAAGAGTAGCACCAGCCAAAGTGAAGAAAAAACAACCAACCCCATTTTATGTCAGAAAAACCTCTTTCTTTTTATTAGTCCAAATGGTTACAAAGGTTGTTTTTGTACAGTGCATGATGTGTGTGTGGCAGCAGTGGCTATATATAACACCAATACACAAAACTGGCAAAGTGGATTTCAGTCTACTGCTGACGAGCTGCCTCCTTTTATCCCTTTTCCCTCCTTGAAATAAACTGCTAAGCTTTCAAATGCTATCCTATCTCCATGTAGTCACTTGACTAAAATGGATTTTAAACTTTTCACCTGTTAAAGCTCTTCTTTTTTAAACAGCACTGAGGGAACCCAAAGCAATAAAGAACTAGCAGAAGTCACAATGTCATCCAGAGACAGGGAAGGGAAGAACTCAGGAAAGTAAATTGCTGCTTAAAATGTCAGCAATTAAAATTAATTGAAAATAATTAAGGACCTCTCATCTTCTTTTTCCTGTTCAGTGTTTATTTAATTTTTATAACACTACTATAGTAAGTTCATACACAGGCTGAACACGTGTTGAAAATGATCTGCAGTTTCATTCCTGATTATTTGGCAGGAGGGTGCTGGGGCTCTGTGGCAGCTTGGGGGTCATGAAACATCAGAGCCTGTCAGCCAGGGCCCACCCCACCACCCCAGCCAGCAGAAGGTAGCCAGGAGGGGACTGGGGCAGCCCCAACCCCTGGCATATTTATTTATGTATACTTATTACAAGTATACAAGCAAAAAAAAAAAAAAAAAAAAATTTGTTCTCCTTGCTTTCAGAAACCACTGTTCACTTCTTCTGTTTTCCAAATAGGATTTTAACAACTGAAAACTAAAATATTTATTCTGAATTAAAATGTATGAAGAGAACACAGCACATTCTAAACAAAAATCACTTAGTGGATGAAAGTCAGACAAGTTGTAATGACAACTAATATTCTTGTCTTGAAAAAATAATGCGTTTGTGAAAACTAAACTTTTGAACCTACCATCACTTCTTTGCATCTGATTTCAGACTAAGGCCAGGCTGGTAGTGACGGTCAACATTCATACACCTTCCACTTCTGAGGGTCTCACCTGTGACAATAAATGCCATAGGTAGGCCACTGGTATATAGCAGATGAGTCAGACAATCCAGGATAATGACAATCCTTGTGAACTAACAAATATTGAAAGATCTACATGAAATTGCACCCTGAATTAAATTTTGTTACTGTTTATTGTTTCTAGGGCTTTTGGATTTGATTTCTATCAAGCAGAAAAAAATGTTAGGCGTGGGAGAAGTAAGAAAGGTGTTTTAGTCCGAAGGAAGGGGAGGAGTGATTTTTGCCTAAGAAACATGAACTACTGCTGTAGGGAAGGATGGGGGAAAATGCATGGAGCATGAAAAGAATGACCTTATTGAGCCTTTTATTTTTAACAATGCTTTCAATAATAATAATAATAAATCTCTTTTTTCCTTCTACAGACAAAATCTTCCCTCACTGCTAATGTTAAAGTTATGCCTGTGTTGAGATCAGAATATGGAACATTCCTTAGCAATAGTTTATGCTCTATGCCTTGCTTTTTTTGAGATATTTGAGCAATGAATTTTCTCTAGTGGATATTTGCTGCCTCATCAGGTCTTCCTCACTTTTAAAATGTAAACTACTTTCTGCTCTACTTTGATTCCTTTAATTTATTTCTGAAACTTCCTTCCGAGTCAGAGAATTTCATCCAATCAGCTGGTATGCTGCCGGGCTTTTATTTCTTTTGTATGTTGTGTCAGGTACAGACACACTTAAAGTTGCCCTCGTCAGCATAACTCTCGGCATTACAAGCCCAAGTTGTACAGCACAAGACTTTTTATTTCACAGTACAGGCTGGAGCTAACCTAATGTCTTTTAAAGATGAATTACAGTATAGCAGACTGGTGAATATGGGCTAAGCACTCAACCTTACTCAATTCACAAAAAGTATGAATATATATAAGTATATAAGGCTTGCCAAAAGATTGGCTTTTTAGCTCAAGCTGTTGAAATTCATGTTTATAGGTATGGAATTTCCCAGTCCCTCTGCTATCATTACTGACAGTTATTCAAAATTCAGGTGGACAAGATTATGAGCAACTTGATCTCAGTTTCAATTTAACCCTGCTTTCAGTAGAAGGTTTGGCTCGGCGAGCTTCTGAGTTTTGTTTGAGCCTAAATTTATCTATGCTTCTAAGAATGATAATGAACTTTATGAGGACAGGCCTCTGTTCAGTAGTGAATTTAATGTTTATTCTGAAAACCTCTTGACCCTTGATCATTTTTAATTTATTTTTATCTCAAGTCTTAAATGGCTCAATGAAATTTTACTTGGTATTTAATCTGATACCTTGCTTTATTTTGCTGATAAAGTAACATGAGAAGATAAAATCTGAACAATAATTAGTATATTTACCACTTTTTTCTTCTTCTGATTGCCAATAATTATATTTCTTGTACATTTTGTCACATTTTTTCCTTTGCCCCTCATATTGCCATTAGTATTCTGTGAACAGTCACCTCCATCAGTTACTGGTGAGAGGAACAGCTGTCATTCACAAAATCCCTCATAAAGAAATATCCTTTTGTAAGCTAACTGACATCCCAACAATTTTCTTAACAAGCTGTTGATTTTTTTGTGCTTTTCTCTTCACATCAGATGTAAAAACTTAATACTTTTGAAGGTACTGTAACTAGGAAGAAAATGCAGCAGGAATGTTTTGCATTAAATTTTCTCTTTCATACCTTGATCTTTTTTTTTTCTGCAAGGTTTTCAACTCCTTTTTATCATTGTCTTTGCCAGGCAATCAAATCTCTCTTGAGTGCATAAGTCTTTAGAAGCTCTACAGATACTTAAAGAACATTACTGACTTATTTGGGGACCCACCAATAAATCAGAGTTTAGTATTACTTTCTAAAAGTTATTGAAATTGGAGAGTATAGAGTTGCATATTTGGGTTAGGAGGAAATAAAGACATAAAGAGCTCATTAATTTATTTCCTCAAAGAAGAATTTTAAGTAATCTAATTTTGTATGTTTTCATATCCTATTGCACAAAGCAGGTAACTACTGATGAATGTTTTGTTGCACTCCTAAAGATACATAAGAAAAAATACATTTCCTTTGTTATAGATAAATATTGAAGAGGTTCTTATAGATGAGATGACTATGAAGAATTCCTTTTTGAATACAGACTTAGTGGAAATAAGTTTAGTTTTCAGTAAGAGGTATGGGAAGAATGCTAATCTTCAGTGAATATGGAGATTAATAAGTTTCTTTCACTTCCCAGTAAAATCTTTGGGTTTAAAAGATTTTGCAAGGCAGGATACTTGTTTGGGAGAATAAATACAGGTTGGAACCCCAGGCTGCAAACTTTCTTATTTGTGCACTTCCTGATTCCTTCATCAGTTCTGTAGATGTCCCTCCTTTTAACAAGTAACCGTCCTCCTACATGGTCACATACATGTAGGGACCAGAAAGTATCACCTCTTGGACTTTTTATCAGTGATAATCCCAATTTATTTACAGTTACTTCTGACCTCCTTCTACCAGCATTAGAAAATCACTACACATTTGATATGTCTAAAAGGATTAAATATATTTTTGTAAAATATAAGAGCTTTTATTTGACTAGAGACATCTTTAAGTGAGGTTTTTCTTCTCTTTATTATTTTTTATATTTGCTTAAATTTCTAGTCTTGCAAGGCAGTTTCTTACCAAATGTGTGGAAGCTGTGAATGATACACTGTTTCTTAACAGCAGTTCTTGAGCTCATAATCACTGAACCAAAACTGAAGGTTTTCTGCTTATCTTAAGGGGATATGGCTCATATGATACACAACAGAAGGAACACTGTGCAAAGATTTAAATATTGATGTCCTGTAAAAGTGATGTGAGGTAGATGAATGTTCTTATTAGATGGCATCAGCTCTTAATAAAGTAATAAAGTTTCCTGTGTCTGGGTGTTATAGTAAATTCAGGTGAGGGATATTTTTGTAAGTGACTTCTGACTGAAAACACCTACCATAAGAATTACCTGTGGTAGGTCTGGAGCAGAAAACTTTACAGATTTTCTGTCAAATCTCTCCTAATTAACAGCCGTTCAGAATTATTAAAAAAAAAAAATAAAACACTTTCAAGAGACATATTGGATAGAGTGGGTAGTGGTTATAAGCAAAGATAAATCCATATTTGTGATTGAATCTGTCCCCTAGTCAATCTCCCAACTCGTAATCTCTCCCTGTTTCCCCTCTAGTATCACTTACACAGGTCTCTAGACATAAATTTTAAACTTCAATTTAGTGTTCCTAGAAATATAAAAAAACTTTTAATATCCTTTCATTGTTGAATATATAATTGATGTTATACATTTTAAACTAATCCATACATGCACTAATACAAAGCAGACAGCTTCTCATCTCCAGGTGCACTATGGAATCTACTATTAAAAAGGGAATCACAGAGGAGAGGAGACCTCAGGAAACAGACACTTTGATCACTCCTGTTTCCAAACGCATCTCATAGTCATTTTTATTTCAGTCACCCCACAAAGCTGCAGCAGAGACTCTCTTCCTAGTTATTCTTATTTCTCCTCATTCATACTGAGTAAGAAATTTTATACATGTTAAAACTGAGATTCTTCTTAACCACATCTGCTGTAGAAAATTTAATTTTATTTACTTCTTTTGAGTGACTACATTTTTCAAACTCCTAACCATGACTATGAAGTGTATAAACAGTACAGGTCAAGAGTTTATAATTCTCCAAAAGCAGAAAGGCTGAAATTATTTAATGAGATAAAAATTGAACACAATTTCTTAGCAGTTTAGTCAGAGCTTGTTCCAATATAGCTTTCTTCTGTATCATTAAAGTATTTCAAAATGAAGAAGAGGGAAAAATGGAATATACACACATGCATACAAACACATACATGCAAAAAAACCCCAACACCACCAACCATAAAACAAACTAAGAAAAGCAAACAAACAACAAAATTGCCATTAAAAAACCTGGTGAATTAGGAAGGAATAGTGATAACTCTTGCCTGGACATGGAATCACAGAATATTCTGAATTGTAAGGGACCCACAAGGGTCACTGAGTCCAGCTCTTAAGTGAGTGGCCCATACATGGATTGAACCAACAACCTTGGCATTATTAGCACCATGCTCCAAGGGGAATTAAAAATTATGGTGTAAGTATTACAAGTTTTCCCCAAAGACCACAGATAAAAAGGTTTCAGAGTTAGTGACACAAATATAAAATGAATGAATGAATGAAAAATATTCTTTGAAGAACAAGATAATACAACGTGATGGTGGGGTATTTTTTCAAGCCTGTGATTAAAAAGTGAAAAATAAGCTACTTCTGTGACTGTTGTTTATAGCTATGAATATGTGCCTACAGTTTGAAGGAACAGAAGCAACTGTCCTCTAGTGGGTACATTTTTGAAGGTTAAAGGTTAGTACCAGGTAAGATATTTCTCACTAGTCTGTCATCAGTTAGTTCTTCTTGCCTTTCCCATCAAGAAAAGTATCATCCCAAAAGTCCTTGAGATCACAGACTCAGCAAAGTTCCCAATAGAAATCAGAGGACTATAAAACAGCTCTTTGGGAGCAGAAGAAAGTTTAGATGTTTGTTTGTTCAGAAAAACTTCAGGCAGTGAAGACTTTTCATTTTTCTGCCAATTGTTGAAATATCGTTTATAATTTCATTTATACAGTTATTTAACTTATAAAGTTCCATAAAAATCCCTACAGCTTTGCTTTAAAAACTTAACCAAGCTGGATTCATTCAGTAAGAGAGAAGTCCAGCAATAGGGAAGGGATTGTTCCACTCTGTTCTGTACTAGTGCAGCCCTGCCTTGGATATTGTGTGCAGTTTTGGGCCCTGCAATGTAAGAAAAATATTAAACTACCAGAGAGTGTCCAAAGGAGGGCCACAAGGATGGTGAAGGGCCTTGAGGGGAAGCCATATGAAGAGCAGTTGAGGTCACTTGGTCTGTTCAGCCTGAAGAACTGGAGACTGAGGGGAGACCTCAATGCAGTCTGAAACTTCCTCATGAGAGAAAGAGGAGCAGGCATTGATCTCTTCTCTGTGGTGACAATGACAGGACCCGAGGGAATGGCTTGAAGTTGTGTCAGGGGAGGTTTAGGTTGGATATTAAGTAAAAGTTTTTCACTCAGAGGGTTATTGGGCCCTGAAACATCCTCCCCAGGGAAGTGATCACAGCACCAAGCCTGACAGAGTTCAAGGAGTGTTTGGACAACATTCTCAAGGACATGGTGCTACTCTTGGGGATGGTGCTGTGCAGGGCCAGGAGATAGATTCGATGATCCTTTTGGGTCCCTTCCAGCTCAGCATATTCAGTGATTCTGTGGTTCTGTAGACCTAGGTCATGCATCACAACATGAGATTAGTGCCTATCCTCAAGGCTTCGAGTGACATTAGATTGTGTGGTCTCTTCCTCCATCAGAATTAGACATATTTGTGTATGATGAGCTCTAAGAATGATCCTCCTTAGCACCTCTTCAGAGAAGACATACAGACCTTTATATTATCTCTCAAGTTACATTTGTTCTCTTTCTAAGTGATTTTTAGGGTTTTTTTAGGATACTGAGTGCGATCTATTTTTGCACAGCTCCTCCTTCCCCTTTCTCTGATAGTATCTTCTAAAGCTGCTCTAGCCCTGCATATTTAGCCCACACTGATTTTAACTCCTCTGTCATGTTCCAGTTAAGCATGTTCACTTAAATGGAACAATCACCTGTCCTTATCACTGAGAGGCAGCCTGTGTAAAAGATCTTAAAGTCCACAGAGCAGCATACCAAAAGGTTAATGGCAAATTAAATGGTGCATTTCAGTGTTACTTAGGAACTTCATTAAAATTTAGTACCCATTATTGGTCTTTTTAAGATCCTAGCTCCCATTGAATCATTTGATTTTGCCCTTGTAGTTTCGTTAATAATTCAAAAACTTTTGTTTCAAACACCTCATGTCAGCATCTCTGTCAGTGTCATGCTAATAGTTTAAACTTCACCTGAATGTAAAAGGAAGGAGATCAGCACAGAGAGAGAATGAAACCTGAATTCCAGGGAAGGAAATCAGCACAGAGAGAGAAAGAACGAAATCTGAATTCCAGGCTTGCAGTGGAGATCAATCAAAAGACATGTATTTTACACTGAGAGATACTGGCAGAATAGAGATTTTTTTTTAAAAAATTAATATTTTACTGTATTATAAATACAATCATATGTTTTTACTGCAGGGAATACTCATAGAAAGTTAAACTATAAAATGTGACCTACAGATTATATCATGAAGACATCGCATAGTGGCTCATTGCCTACTAGTTAGCATAATGTTGCCAAACACTTTCAATCCAATTATGAGAAATAGAGAAGAGAGGAGAGACACTGACAGAAGGAGAGAAGAAGAGAGAGAAAAGGAGACTGTATCTGAATCTTCAGGTTCTGACTTTTGTTTTAGTTAGGTTAATTAGAAGAATAATTTCATAGGAAAGAGTAATATAACTTTAAAATAAGTTCCTATGTACCCTTTTATGTTAATAAAATGCCTTTAAACATGATATCTCTGCACAAATGCTATCCATGTCTCTCATAGTCTCTCTGTGAAATGTATTTTTAAAACCATAAATACAAACATTTTTAATTAAGAGAAAAATTGGTTGGCAATAAATCAGCAGTCTCCAGCAACTTTTTCTTTCCCTTTATGCATTCATAATGGAAAACTAAAACTTAAATTTATATTTAAGTAATACCTAAAATGTTCATATGTATGCATAAGACACATGTTTTAAGATAATAAAAGCATTAGTTGCATTTGCTACTGTAGGTGGCTCATTCAATGAACATGAATCCTGCCCATTGGAGGCTGATTTGTGTTGGTTTTCAAAAATATAATTTTAAGAATTATTGTTGCCCTGCTTTGTCAAGTACAAGAAAAAGTATTTGTCCACATATATTTGCTTTTGCTGTTTACAAAACATGAAAAAACCAATGGAGATTTTCTTGAAATAATGCCTAAGCTGTCTACAGAATATTGGCCAGACACACTGTGTCTCCCAAAACATCAATGAGGAAAAAAAAGAAAAAAGAAAATAGTCAAGAGTCCCAGATATTATTCTGTATAAAGAATTTTATGGCAACATTTTTTAAAATTACACTTATTTTTTAGACATCAGTTTCCAATGTCGTTTTCAGAAGAAGTCTTGAAACTGACTCTCAGAAAATAGGCATTTTTCTACCAAGATTTTGGAATACTGTAAGTAAAGGCACTCAGATTGCTGATTTCATAGTTCTCACTCCACTTTCTAACATTCTGCTCTGATCAATTTCCAAAACTCCAATTACTTCCTAAATATTATTGACAAATTTTTTCTTTTTTCTCTTTTGTTGATGGTTGTGCTTTTCCTCTAGCGTAAAACTCCTAAAAAAATCTTAACAGTTACTCAGAATGCTTTCAAGAGTGAAGAGGAAAGCAGGAGAAACATTTAATTCTTCCATGAGTATGCAGAACACTTTTGGTGGAGAGAAGCTGCCAATCTTTTCTCCAGTCTCTTTTTACTTCCTCTTACAGGCGGAGCCAGACTACACACTAGTTATGATCCTTCGAATATCCATTTCACCAGCTTAAAAGAAAATACAAATATCTACACTGAATTCAGTTTCAGAAAAAGATCAACTGTCACTCAGATAATTACAGAACTAAGATTTGCAAAGGCTTGCACTTTTTGCTCTCTTTTCCCTCTTTCTTGTACAGCAAGGAGAGATGGGACAAAGTCATCAGGTTTTTCTGAAGAGGGAATTTTCAGAATTTTGCCTCAGGGACTAGGAAATCAGAGTGCTATCACATAAACCTTCAGAAATCAGAAACAAGATCAAGCAGGCATACATCCATAAATGATGTAAAGAGGAAGGATCATGGACTGCAGTATTTTTTTCACCCAGAAATTTCATAGGGATCTTGTCACAAAGAAAAGAACAGTCCAAATCTTGGATGGAGTCTGTTATGAAAAACGAGCAAACCATCTTCTTTCAGGGATACTTCACCAAATCTTGAAAATTTTATTAAAAAAAAATTTGCTCTATATTTAAAGAGAGAAACAAGAAATTTACATTTTTTGATGGACATCATATTATGGGAAAATTAGATGCTAGCATTTAGAAGACAGCTCATGAGGTGATTGATTGGAAATTTTTTTACTGAAATGTTTCTGACAGTAAATGAATTGTCAAAACTGAAATAATTCCCAGAAAGATATTGCCTTGATTAAAAACTCAGTGAAAAAAAATTGAGAGAAAGTTTAAAAGTGTCAAAGCATTCTTTTATACCATTTAAGAAGAGATTTACATTTTAATTTGTATAAGACCATTTCCCTTTAAAGCTGGTTTCAGATTATTTCTGTATTCTAAGTTTTAAACTATTCTCAGTTCTGGTATCCTGGTGCCTCTAAGAACTGGTATTCCTTTTGGTTTACTGTATTAGATATTAAGGAAATAGTAAATACTTACACTGGGAAAAAACTGTCATGGATGTTTTAGTGTCTTTGTATTGGTTTTATGTTACCATGTGAAGAAAATATTTTAAATTATCCTCACTAGAAAAAAAGTTAAAATAGTGGATCTTTAGAAGAAATAAATGTTTCTTCTAAACGTCAGAATTTGTATGGTTTCAGAAGATCGGTATTATGAATTGATAAGTTTTTCACAGAATCATGCATTGCAAAAGTAGTTTATGTTTTAAATGTTCACCAGTGAGCTGTCTAGCCTATGGCAAGGCAAAACAAATTTTTACTTCAGGCTTGTCTTTATTGTAATTTGATATTGATTTCTTGTCCAGAAAACTTAAAAATAGTCAAACTCAGTATATCAAAAAAAATGAGTGCAGCATTCAGACAGAGAATATTTAATATTGATAGGAAATCACACTTCAGCAACAGAAGTAGAGATGATTTCAATAATCAAAATATTTTGCAAACATTACTCTAAAACATCACTGTTTGAGGTCAAGGATTTCTTTTAGTTTGTTTTTCTTTTTTCTCTATATTTCTGATGCTGCAGTGAAAAGGTGTAATTTAAAGCAATAAACAAGAGCTGGACATACAGATTTTTCATGTTAGACTTTTATTCTTCTGTCTTTTCTATAAATTGTCAAATTGGCAGAAAAATGAACCAATAAACACAATAAATTAATAAGAAAGAGGGAAGAATAAACTTTTAGTTATCACTAGCAGGCAGTAGTCTCTTGAAAAAATAATGACAATTATTTTTACTTCTGTAAATTGTATTTTTACTTCTGTAAATGTATTCCAAATGCTGGTAGTTGGAAAACATTTTATTCTATTTTCAACAATGTGATATAGAACCATTCTGCACCACTAGTTGTATAATTATGGTACGAACAAATCTTATCATCTTTTCTCAGTCTTGTAATACAAAATATGTGTTTTTTACCCATAATATTATATGCCAATATGATACTCAATACTTTTTTGACAAAATACCAAATTTGTGTCCAATGTAATTTAATGTTTTTTTTTCCATTGTCTTCTAGAAAATTGAATTGGAAAATCTAAAGACTGCTGAAATACTCTGTCACATAAACTTTGGTTAGTTAAAATTTCTATATAGTGTTTTCCCAAATCAGATAAAAATGTTCCTAATTTAGCCTTCAGGAATTTTGGAAAGATATTTATGAGTTTTTAAATTTGGTTTTATTGCTTTAAAAGCATGATTGTTTTAGTATGGTCTGTTGGAAAGTATCCAAAATCTTTAGAATTCAAAAGTATCTCATATTCAAAGATTTACTTTTTCAAGTAAGAAAGCCAAAATAAGCTAAAAATGGCAATATTCTATGGCCTTTAAACTGTCATCATCTTTTAATACCTAGGAAAGTGCTTAAAAAATCACAGACTTCTTTTATTGTAATTACAGTATTTTCTTCTCTTCCATCTAGATTAAAATAAAGGATAGGGATGGAGACGTGTTTTGACAAGATTTCTCGTGATATTACCTATACTATGCAAGTAATTTTAAGTAAGTTGAAGGGCCACAGTAAAAAATTTGCTCTTGTGATCATTACTTATGGGAAATGTTAAATATGTATGTAAGGTTCCTATCTATCTATAAAAGCAACTCTCTACTCTTTTTTCAGCCGTATCATAGAACTAAATTCATGTGTTTCTGTAGTTCCCCTTCTGCCCTGTTCTTTGTAGAGTGAAATTAAAACCTCATGCTTGATAAAAGGCAGGAAGCTTTTTTTATTCTAGTTGTTTTATCTCAGCTGAAGTAGTACTTTTCAAAACTGTTTTCTCCTGCCTCTTTCCTGCAAGTCAAGCTTCCAAAAAAATAACACCACAAGTGCTTCAGAAAAATAAGATTCTATAGTGTAGCTGGGCAAGCAGCTCTTGGCATGCTGTGTGCTGACTGCCTTTTTCTCTTGAAATCTTATTGTATACATTCCTGAATCCTTTGTTTTCCAGGCAGTGCCATCTTCTGCAGAACACACCATCAGCATGCCTTATTAATACATCATTTGCATGACAGGTTCAATGGCATGCTGAAGCAACTGCTCATCAGAGCAGGCGCACACTGATGATTTATCACTGTAGCATATCATCAGAATGAGGCACACTAATAATATTAGATTAAAAAAAAATTTACAGGAGTATTATGCAGGAGTGGATCCAATTCAGGCACCAGAATGAAGGTATAACTTATAAATCTTCAGCCACTGTCATTGATGTAACAGAATTTGCATTCTTGCAGAGAGTCACATTATTGTCTCCTAGATGCCTCGTCCCTTCAGCATGAACCCTGAGGCTCTGTGGACAGCTGAGGTGTTGGCTCACCAAGTAACTCACGAAAGTGAGTACAACTCTCTGATCTGTCTTGGCGTAAGACAATGGTTAAACTGTTCCCCAGAGTCCGATTTCACTCCCTTCTCTGTTATGGCTAATAGAGGTGTAGCTGGTTCAGTTCGTAATTGGGAGGAAACACCAGTTAAGTGTAGTGGTTTTGTTCCCATTTTTTTATCTTCTGTGAGATAAGTATTAGGAGGAATGCAAAGTAGGCTTCAGACTTTAAAGAATGTAAAGAAGTTTATTGCTAACAGAATTAAAAGTAAAAAGAAATAATAAGGACTTAGGGCAAAACCCCCTTTATCCTCCAGCACCTCCCCTTTTTATCCAATTCAAACAAAGGATAACAAACTATGATTTTGGTCAGTATTATAGTTCTTAAAAGTCTCTCCACTATTTAAGGAAAAAAGATTTTCTTTTGCTTCGTGTGGTTTCCAAACTGCTCAAAGAGCAACAGGCCCACCCAGAAATTCTGCTGCTGCAGAAAGCATCTCTCCCATGAGTCTTGCAGTCTTCCCACAACTGCCAGCATGAACCACACATGGGGTGTATTTTTATCAGGATAGTCAAATTCTAGCTTAAAAGCAACTACTCTCTNATTCCAGCTTAAAAGCAACTGCTCTCTTCTTCACAAAATCTCTGAAAGTCTCTTACAGCTCCGAGGTGACCTGACATGGTCACGTTTCTTTTTCCCACAGGCTGCACACAAAATTCTCATCCCCCCCATGTCTTTAAGTGGATTAAAGAGAAAAGGACAGTTTGTCATATTACAGTTTTTACCATGGCCTGCAAAAAATACTTTTAGGCCTCGTGCTGGGCGCGCAACTCCGCCTTATTTTCCCGTCGCCGTCTTCATCTCTGTCTCAATGACTTACTTTCTCTTTCCTTCTGACTTTGAAGTCACCATGATTTTCTTTGGGCTTTATGCTGGAGAAAAAGCCTCTTTCTCTTTATGCGGCTGGCTCCTCAGCTCGACTATACCTTTGTTGGTTCCAGGAAGCTCTATCAGCTCCCTGCTGATATCTGTGCAGGGGCTGCGTGTGGGGGCAGGGAGGCTCTTCTCCAGGCCTTAGAAGCCACACCGGGTGGTATCAGC